>JAQIWG010000215.1:0-40550 GCA_034695025.1 Chamaedrilus cognettii
AATCGCTTGCCGAACCCGAACCGAATGGAAGGCCAATCTATTTAGAATGATTCGCTGCGCTCGACTTAAATGAGGACATTTCGCGCTGATGGATGGGAGTGTCTGACGCGCTATCTAGAGTCTCCTCTCCCAGAGGACTGATATCCACGACAGATATATCGCGCTTAACGCCGACAGTTCTAAATCGGTTCAGTCAACGCGAAGGTGCATAAATACTTTTTACACTGGCTGTGTTGATAGTTCAGAACCAGCTATAGACCGCTAACACAATGCGATATAGGGACAAAGAAGCCAAATAAGATGCTTAGAATAATGCATACCGTAGCCTTTCCATTGGATCTCAGATAGCAAATCGCATGAAAATATGAAGTCTGAGAGGAGAGGGGCTGAGGATCGGTTAGGCTGAAGAGATTTCTAATTCGATTCTTTTACCAAGATACTTAATTACCATGACGTCATGATTTTTCTACTGTTACTTATCGAGTTTTTCGCTTAATTTTGAACCTAGACCTAGGTCTGTTTATTCTGGCACGATTGTAGCCTATACGGTAACTCATAATGATTAGTCATTTTGTGATGTTGATTTAATCGCTGGCTAGTTAATTATAGGACACATTTCAATGGGTTAAGTACCCCTTCCTTCAGTAACATGACCCAGTGTAGCATGGGATGCATTTTTCGCAAACGTGAAACCGACAGCGAGGCTGACGCTCGAGCAGATAAGAACGCAAATCGGGCCCACGTCAGTATCGGTTCAAAAGTGACTCGACTGCCAAACAAACCCGTGCTGATCTTCATCTTTGGCGGGCCCAACTCGAAGAAAGGCATGATGATCGAGAAGATCGTCACCTGGTACGGGTTCAAGCACATCGACATCATAGACATCATCACGACGGAGCTCTGCAGGAACATGAGGAATCCTACAGTCCGGGCTGTTCAGAAAGCGGCCAATCGCTTCGCCCAGCACATCACGATGACCTGGCTGTCGGCGCAGCTGGAGAAACGTGTCAAGCAGGACACGGACGCCATCTATCTGATCGACATCGTGCCCAACTCGAGCTCAAAGTTCTTGCTCAGGGCGCGATATCTGGACGAAGAGTCCTGCCAGGAGTTCCGCAACTTCGAGAGCAAGTTCCCCATCTCGTTTGCGCTTAGCTTCGCGTCAGTGATGCCTCGGACGAGTCTCTTCGAGCACAACAAAAGCAACGGGCGTATGGGGAAGGCTAAGCCCAACGCGGCGGAGTTCAGCGACGAAGCGAGCGTCTCGTCCATTTCCAAACGCGCCAGTTACTATCAAAAGACGACGCTGTACATCATCCACCACTTTTACGTCGGCGAGCGACTGGTGTCGATCGACGTGAGCGGACAGCCGCTCGGGAGGGTCTGGCGCAGGACCCACAAGCTGCTGTTAGAGGAGGGATTCGCGCCGAAGCGCAACTTTGAGGTAATCCTTCTGTTCGAGTTCGACGAGCAGGACCACGAGGAGATCGACGCGGAGCGGTTCTTCATGGAGACTGTGAGGCTGAGAGAGGTGGTGAAGAAGCCTCGGGACAGCGTGCAGGTGCTGCTCAAGGCGCTGCACGAGTACGTCAACATGAGATCGAGCGCGACTAACACATTCGTTGTTCAGCTTCAGGTGATGTGGGTAATGGTGATGTGGTGTGATATGGTGTGATGGGGGTATGATGTGGTGCGATGGTTTGATCAGCTGCAGTTTGACGAAGAAATTAGCTCTGCGAGCGAAGTATTAGAAGAACGCTGCTTGGGCGACATAAAATCTTTTGGCCAGCGTTATGGGCTGCATGTTTATGCTGGTACCATCTAGCGAATCGAATTATCGCACTTTTATTTTCTCGATAATTATCAAGGCTTATTCCGGAGCTTTCTAACAATAAAAATGGAACACAAGGCGCTATTTTGGTTTTGTTGTTATCTTGTTAAACATTAAGGGTGTATAATATATCAAACAAACTTTAATATTGGGTTGCTGTTGTGTTAGATCGTTAAGAACAATTTTACATTTAATGCTGCTACATGTAGGCCCTATAATTATTACCGCGTGTAACGTCCTATGTTCATTCTACAGGGAACAACACTGGCAGACTTGAAACACTGGAATAGAAGAACTTCCAAGAATTCACCTCACATCGACCCCGTCCCAACAAAACCCGACTCCCAAACTCCGTCCAGCAAAAAGAACGATTCGACCATGCCGAAAAACAATCCTAACTCTACCACCCCTTCGAAACCATCGAAGAATGCTAAAACCGCCGCGACGACACCCGTTGACGCCAGCAAACCAAGTCGCGGTAAGAGCGCGGTTAAACCATCGCGCGGCGGCGCGCAACGTGCTGTCAATCCAGCGGGTAAAGACGATAAAAGCGCAACGAAACCAGCGGGAAAAGTCGACAAAAACAAGGACGCTTTTGCCGGGTACCGAGGTCGAACGAAGCGTACCATCACGTTCGTGGAGCCGAAGGGACGAGGGCTGGAGGACGCGCTGCACGGCTGGGTAGGGGAGATGGAGCACAGTCTGCGTGGGGCGCCCACCCAGCGCAGGCGTGAACTGAGCACCAAGTACAGGACGATCGGGTCGTTGGAGAACGAACTGTTTCTCTTTCCGTTGAGTGCCTCGGGGGACGTGTGCAAGATGATCAGTGACGTCATTTCTGGCTTGCGGACGTTGCAGGCGTAGTGTAATCTAATAAGAATGAGGGCCTCTTTCAACCATGCATAATTTGCATGCAATTTTGCATGCAACCGTGTTAAGGCTGACGGACGACCGCTGTCATGACAAGGATTTCCTTAACTTGGTTTCATGCACGGCTTGCATCAAACCCAGTTAAGGACATTTTACATTGTATTTTTCTAAACATGCAAAATTGAATGCAAAATTGCATGTTAAATTTATGCAAAATATGTATGATGGAAAAGAGACCTTATATTGCTATTTTAGAATTAGGCAGTATAAACTAAGCGCTTGTGGTCAAATTTTGGTCGAAATATATTTATGTATATACTGACAGTTAACCATGATCAGCAGTGCCATCCAGACTACTGGCAGTGGCACAACTGACAATGAAAGCGTCTACTCTTACAGATCTACTCATGCCGCCTCTTCTACTGACAGTGACAGCAATCTTTTGCCGCCCTGTCTCTGACCGCCTTGCAGATGCAGTTCTGCCCAAAAACAGTCCTGTTCAGCAATTTCGTCTACTGACAGCACTACTCTTACAGTCCTGTCTACTGACAGCACTGTACTCTTGCCGGACTGTCTACTGACAGCCTTGTTCATGCGGTTCTCTCTGCTGATTGGTGGGGTTCGTCTCTCTTGCGCGTGCACTTGATGCAGTAGAGGTCGATAGAGCAGCAGAGATCTCGCTCGGACAGCACGATGGGATATCTCCGGCCGTCGTCGTTATCATCAAAAGACTACAACGGGATAAAAGAAATTGACTAAATTCTCGATGAGGTTATTGACACACAAATTAAGCTGTTCAATTGAGCTATTAGAGCTGCGTGATTGCACAAGTGACTGGTAATGTCACCATTTCAATATTTTTTGGTGCAGAAATTCAAAAATATTGACTAACGAGTAACGATGCCAAAAGAAATTGATTACAATAAGGATTCCGAGAAGTGCAATTATTTCAAATGTAGCCTACAAGGTCTTAGCAACAAAATAATATCCAATTAATATTACCGGCATGCAGACAGAACATTTGATTCTAAAATAATTTTCAAAATGAAAAATGTACTGTATTTGCTTGACAATATATTTAAGGCTGTCATACTTGGATCAGCCCTATGATCAGCATAATTGTTGTTGTACGTCTAAGCGCCTGCTAAATTAGAGCACCACTTCATTGAAAAATTAGAATTATACTTGGATCTAAATCATTAATGATTCCCCGGCTAAGCACATGCACGTATTATATCGGCCGAGGCCGCAACAATTGAATAAATGACTAACACGGTGTCAAATGGCAATCCGCAGCCTAGGCTACAGCAACACCGACGCCACCGATGCGGAATTGACTAACTCTGCTTGAATCAAAATTTTCAAGGAAAAAATTACAAAATAAAATAAAAATCGCAATTTAAATTTCACAATTTAAATTTAAAGGATCATAAAGGATCAGTTATTAACATTTCTACCTGAGATGCCACTCCGCTCACTAACACCTCTTCGTCTGACCCATCAAGATTCGGCACCAGCCATCCCCTTCTTCCCTCTCCAGCACCCCGCCCCACCCGATCCATAAAAAGGGGCCCCTGGGCGCGTGTAGCGGGCGAGGGGCGGTACTGGAGGCGCGCGATGTGGTTCGAGGACCTCCAGGGCCGCTCAGGGGCAGGGGAGGCGTTCCCTTCCAGCACGTGATGAGAGGCGAGGAGTGAGACTAGCAGGAGCGGCAGGAGTGGTGACGTCACGGACAAAGGCATCACCAAGTCGTCTGAGAGACGAATCGAGTAGTTTGGAAGCGAAAGCCAAGTCGGGACGGCAAGCTCGCAGGACGTTCGGAATATTGATAAGATTGACTAGCTTACAAGGAAGACGGCTAAATTTATTTTACTTAGGCGGCTGTAGTAGTACGCCTACTGCTTCGATGCACTGTCTGCATAGGTCTTAGAGCCTAATAGCATAATGATACGGTGAAGCTGTGAAATTTCGCTGATGATTAGCCTATGTTTCGGTTAAAGTTTAATCCAAATTGAATGCTGTTAATTCTAACGTATACGTCTACTGTATAGGTCTAATCGTCGGGTTAGTTATGGACTACATGGGCCCTATTTACATGTAGGCCCTGGGCCTATATATAAATAGGTTTATATAATATATATATATGTAAATAAGATTGTAGGTCTATGTTGTAGGCTAGGCCACACTATCAGTTTATAGCCAAAAAAATCTTCTCTCTAGCGTGAAATTTCAATATTTTCAGGGTATTTTGACTACCATTGCAGTCATGAGCCAACTAAATAAGTTCATGCAGACATTGGTTATAGATCTATCATGGTCACTATTATGCATTATTATAGGCTAGAGGCCTATGTGGGCTAGGCCTTCGTGTACATCTTACTCGGCGTAACAAACATCTAGGGCCTAGTAACCACACGAATTGGTTGGTTCGTCCACAAAGTTTAGTTAAAGAATGATAGGACATATTAAACTTCACATAAAAGTTAATTAAAGCTAAATTTATACCGACAATCAAGTTTTCATTTGACGATGCAAAATATGTCATTCGTATAGTTATTTAATCTGCGAAAAGATTGATCTACAATATGTATATGCATGGGCAGTAAGCGATGTTAACGAATGCGAAAATGACGGACCAAATCTAAACAACTCAGCTTTGGCCTACAATAACGGCGACAGCAGGTCGCTTGAACTTTCAGACACAAAACACGCGGCGAGTATAAAAATGCAAATGAATTGTATTTATAGATTAATTACAGTTGATTAGAGTTATATTGGGTTAGCTATAGTTAGCCAGGTAGGGTCAGGCTAAAGGTTCACCGTTTATGTTAAAATCTATAAATAGATTAGCCTAAAGATCGGTATAATCGCTCTATTCGTTAGCATTTTCAAAACTCGACATAACGCGACATCTACGAATCTAGGCCTATACGCAATACAGTATTCAGGCAGTATATACGGTGATCCAGAATAACGGGAACCAGTTGAATGATCATCGTAATTCAACCAATTGACAATCGATTTGCATGAAACTTTAAACACTGACACCAGAGAGAATTGCGATTATAATGAATTCATAGTTTGTGTTCAAACTGTCCACCATCAGCTGCTGCACACGCACGAAGACGGCCACGCCATTGTTTGACTGACACGTCAATGACGCGCTGGTCCAGCTTTTCCTACTCATCCACGATGCGCTGTTACGATTAAAAGCGAACTATCAAAAGTTTCATGTAAATCGATTGTCAATTGGTATAGTAACAATGATCATTCTAGGTTCCCGTTTTCCTGAATCACCGTGTATACCGGAAGTCCCACTGAGATATTTGATCACAGCGCGCTGCGGGACGCTGGCGGATTGCCCGTTAAAACAGCGTCACAAGCATAATATATACGCGAGCTTTTAATATAGCTAATCGACGTGCCCAATGGCATAGTCATAAATAATTCATAATGCTAGTGTAGAGCGCTCGCGGCCTAGAGCTAGCGAGAAGAACGTCAGAATTAGGAGAGAAGTGTGGCATACGTAAACAATTATTATATTTAATAGTAGACTCCAGCCGCGAGAAAAAATATGGGGTATCAATAAATAAATAAATAGAGCCCAACTGACAGCTGAATTTCCGCCATTACAGTCCCCGATGCAGTCCTTCGATGCTGAAATGGACTTTACATCCATTACTACTATTATTAAGAATTTTTCTTACATATTTGTGCAGAATTCGTATTCCATTAATGTAGGCCAGACAAAGCGTACGCAATATTAACAAACGTACTACTAAAATCTTAATACTAAAATACTGTAATATCGCTTCACAAAACAATCACTATTTTTCAGCGCAATTATTCTGAAATATAACACAGGCACTTTTTATTTGTCATTTTCGCAGAGAAACTAGGTCAATAATTAACACGCTGTCTCGTTATATAGCCTAAGTCCTAAAAAATCATATATTCTTACAACGAGTGTGGCAAGCGTCGCATAATAAAACTTAATTTGAAACAAAATGCAGTAAAATCGCTAATCAATTATCAACGCATAAGACTGCCGATGGAATAGTCCTACAAATAGCCTAGTCCATAGGCAGTAAAACCACTAACCAAAACACATGCCTAGCATGCATCACTAACATAATTGCCTGATTGGATAGTCCCACTAAATTTAATACTATCCATAGCGCTTGTTGCAATGACATGGTCTGCATGAGCTTTTCTTAGCAATTCTGGGGCCTCATTTACGTACATTTCTTAAGATTTTCTGAAATTTTTTCCTAACCTGAAATTTAAAACAAATAAAATCCAATCGCCGACCGCTGTGACGTCACCATTCGGTTCGCGCCGTCGCCGTGAATGACGTTTTGTCAAATGGAATAGTTTTCCAATAGAAAGATAAGATTTTCATAAGATTCTCTTAGGACAATCTTAAGACTAAGATTGTCATAGGATCGCTTCCTGAATGAGGCCCCACAGGCCTCCGACCACTCAGACATGTGGTGACAGCGCTACCATATTACTTACATAAGACATCAGCTCAAAATATCCAAAACACGACATCTCCAAATACAAAATAATGCGACTTCACTCAATGCGCAGGACCACAGAGACAAAACAAGCATACACTTATACTCAGCTGCATGAACGCGAGTTGAAATCAAGATCGAGATCGAGTCATAAACTCGATCATCACGTAATCAGTACTACTGACGGCATACTAGGCTATTCGTCAGCCTGTAACTCGATCTCGAGCCTGATCTCAATCCGCATTCATTTAACTGAGTAATAGTATTTAAAGTTTAGAATTTAATGAGCGAACTTCATGGGCGAATATCCCTGTGAAGCAAGCAGTTATGATTTGAGACAATATTTATTATTGGCCGCTCCACTAATTAGTTTTTCTAACTAATTGTTTTCTTTATGACTTGAAGACACGCAAAGACGCGGTTTCGTAAACCGGGAATGCATACATTTCAACATAACAACTGCACCCCTTTCTTTTGTTCTTGTTTAAGGACAATAAGGCTTGGGCATCTCTGTCGACGAATGCTGTCACTTCTTGGGTGTACTATTCAGAGCGCTCATTCTTCAAGTGGCTGACATGTACTGATGCAAGGTTGCAAGTTCCGGCCCTTTGCAAACCCTCGTCCGCAGAACTTCGCGATTACAGTAGCTTTCTATTGAAGGCTTCCCTTCCATAGAAGCAGAATCGTTTTCTCCCATCTTGATTCTGGCTGCGGCTTCATTTGAGAACTATTATACTTCAACATCATTCAATGAGAACCATTATACTTCAACATCATTCAATGAGAACTATTATACTTCAACATCATTCATTGAGAACCATTATACTTCAACATCATTCAATGAGAACTATTATACTTCAACATCATTCAATGAGAACTATTATACTTCAACATCATTCAATGTGAACCATTATACTTCAAATTAATTCACTTAACTATTATACTTCTACATAATTCAGTAATATTTTAAAATATTTTAATGTGGTAATAATAACTAAAATATTAATTGCATGTTCTGTATAATATAATGACTGCATACAGAGTTAACAACTAATTTAAGCACTGTAAAAAATTATTGCCAAGCAATATAGTGCCAAGCACTATATTGTATCAAATCAACACTCTATCATAAAGTCAAATCAAGTCTTAAATAAAAACATCCCAGCCAATAACACAAAGCATGAGCAATTATATTGCGATATCTCTGTTTAATCCAAAACAAGCATGATTCTTAAAGCAGGGCTAAGTTCTTAGTAGTCACACACGAATCACAGCAAAGCGACAAATTAAAAGCATGAGCCTGCACCAGTCCAAATCAATCATATAAAACTATTTAAGTACAGCTAAACATGAAATTTTTGACTGGATGCAATTGTTGACTAAAGAGCTAAAAAAAAAATGCAGCCTTTTTTTTCGCTCTTTGCTGTAAAAAAATTTCATGTTATACAGTAATTCTACAACACTCCGAGTCATGATCCTCACACAATGATACATCCCGCAGGATGGGGCTTGATAAAAGCAAAACAAGGAATGTGTCATGAGCACAGACATAGACGAAGCAATACACAAGAGCTACCCCTAAAATATTTTTTAAGCATAATTTCGATCAAATATGCTTGTATTCACATAGTACATTGTAATTAAGTATTTCATACTATGACGCTATCAGAGAAGTCTTTATCGGTTAACAAGAACTCCACACACCGTCAGATCTGATATGCTAAAACCATGCTTAACTATCCCGTACAAGCAACATAGCAAGTGTTGTTCGTGCCTGTGATCAATCCTAAATTTAAACCCAAAGAGCGAGAAAGACAACCGATTATCTTCAAAACGACAACTGGGAACACAAAATGACTGCAAGTTCATTTCAATCTGGACAAGAAAGTCTGTTAAACATGCGAGTTTACTCCACTTCCTTCTTTTAAGGCGACATGTCGAGCATGGGAATCTATTTCTGTTCAATCACAGACAGTCACTTGAGCATGTAAGTTTATTTCAATCAGAATGTATACAAGACAGCTAGTTGAACACAAGAGTTATTTAAATTCATTCTGCAGCCAGCCACTCAAACATTTACTTGTTGAACGCCCCATTGCCCCATCAAACACTTTCAGTTTCACGCCACTACAACAACCCCGATAGTGGCCGCAGTCCAGCACCTGACTCCACGACCTAAAGTCTAAAGTCCTAGGCGTGTTTGTGACCGTTGCCGTTGGTTACCGACCCCAGCTTCCTGTCGCGAACGACGATCGATCCATCGGGAAGGCCAAAGTAGGCACGAAACGCCATGTCGATGAAGAGTCCTGTCTCTACCAGCCCTGCACAGCATCGGCGAATAATATTTCTTGTCAACATCTATTTATTTAACAAATATAGCCAAGCGACCTCATTAAACAACAGTACACAACATACGGCGGTGTTTGATTCAAAAAATATCAATTCAAATCATACTTCTAGTATGTCATTACATCGCAATTCTAATCGCCCAATCAACGTTGCGATCCTATTCTTATAGGCGTACAACACAAATAAATTTTTATTGCGAAGTCTCAACATTCGAGATGACATAGTCAATCAATACAATGATTTACAGCAGCAACTCACACTCAATTCAAAATGCAATGATTGTCTTGTAAAGATATTGCCTAAGTGATTCAGTAGCACTGGCTTTTTTTATTTGAATGACTCTGAAATGTATTTTAATAATTATAAAAAATCATCTATAAATGATAGAGATAATCCCAGTCTATTAATCACACCAGAAGCCCGCATAGCCTAATATTTGGATCAAGAAGTACAAGAAGTCTACGTAATACTAAATCTTGTCATGTTACTAGTTTCACATTGAGACACAATCGAGTCTTAAAAAATCAACGACCATTAGAGAGATGTTTAACATACAACAAGACCCACCTGGTATCAGAAGCAGGGTCCTGTTGACCTCGGCCCAGTCCCAATCAGCGGTCGCCGCACACTTCCAGTCCAGGATGAAGTTGCTGTTGTCAGTGACCACAGGACCCTGGACCACAGTGCAGTAGAGCGATTAACACACAGAAGCCATTAAGCAAGGAGCTTAAGCAAAGAAATGGAGGAAGTAAAAATTCAGCTTGCAATAAGAACAAAAGTTCAGCAAATCTCCAATTACAGATTTTAAAAAAGAACATTACATTTATCCGCTAGGCCTAAAAGCAAACATGTGCTCGTTAAGGATGCAAATGCAGTATTATATTAACCAGATCTCGCTCAGTTGTTTAAAATTTATTCAACATGTATTTTTTGAGCTGCCAATACTTGCGTGTCGAGATTAGATTCAAACTGAATTTATCCTAAAACTAGCGCGATCTGATTGGTTAAAATTGTGTTCAGTGAGTTTGATCACAACAGACACTAGAACAACTAAGCTTCAGTACTTTGCGGTGTATAGTTCGCAAGACATTAACACCAATTTTGAAAGCTTCGATTAAACACAGCTGTATCTCAGTGTTTTCAATTCAGTACAGGTCTATGGCCGCGATGCACATCTTATTCAAATATGGCTGCAATCTGCAATAAGGACTATTGACTTTACAAATATTAGAACATATATAGGCATTCTAATATTTCTAGCAAAATTCATTTTATCTGCATTGTGCGAAGCCAACCATTAAATATCATTTTTATTTCAACTGGAAGACAAAGGCTGGGTATGATGGATTCCTACCGCTTTGCATTTGGCCATCCTCAGCGCAATCTCACCACCGTACAGCCTCTTGATCCTGTTCATCACCGGAACATAGGCCAGCGGTATCACCTCAATGGGGATGCCTCGGTGATACTTCTCACCAAGGAACGACGAATCTTTTCTGTAATAATTAACTCAACAAATAGAATGAAGCCTGTGTTTCACATGGCAGTCATATTTGCAATAAATAGTTCCTTCAAGCTGCGATACGCAATTAAGCATCAATCGTACCGCTATTTAAACCAGTAAAGAAAATTAATAAATCTACAAACAGTGGGCTAGTTAATATCAGCACATGTTAACATAAATATTCGGTGACGAAAACTGCAACTTATCAGGTGCGTTGAATTTCTTAAATAAAGCTTTCAAATTTAAAGAATTATAAAATTTTATTTAACCAGCTAAATTCCACAATAAGCTGTTGACTGTACTGCAGGCTGTAGCGCATAAATATATCCAGTAAACATATAGCCAGCTGTATGCAGGCTATACTATTCACTGAAAAGCAAACAAAACAACATCAACATCATACAGCCCTAGGGCCCATTGCTTTCAGTACAAAATTCAACAAAGCAAATATAAACATACGATAAAAGACATCATATCTCAGGCATCATCCATTATCAAGTATCATCATGTTCTACCAAGCATTTTCATCTAATACCAAGTATTACTATACATTATCAAGTATCATTATCATTTCATCACACGGTAACAAAACGCACGCTGGTGCATTTGTACATTTTCAAATTGTCGCTCACGAGTGGTCGGCGATAACAGCGAATCGCTTGCAACAAGACGCGACGATCTTCTCCTGCGTGAGGCACCCTCCCCCTCCCTTGATCAGACTCAGATCCCTGTCCACCTCATCGGCGCCATCTATGCCGATGTCGATCTGAATATTAAAAGTTACATTATACACTTATTCACTGCATAAGGGCACACTAAGCCATACTCCTTGTTAAAATTGAAATTCAATATTAAACAACACATCAAAAAACAAAGGAAATTTGTCTTCCTAACATTTTGATTCACAAAATGTTACATAATTATTACACATTGTTGTGATCAAAGAATTATTATATTTTGATGAATTCTGGAAAATGATTGCGTGAATCCTGCGAATCCTATGAAGTCATATAATTGTGTCCAATATAGAAATTAACGTAAAATCAAAATGCATAAAAACTAGAATAAAACTAAAAACTACTTCAGTGTTAGACTAATTTTATAATATAAGAAAATGAAAATAAAGAATACAATAAGACATGCTCCTTTCTTTATCAGCGACTCTCTGTGACACTGATCCAAGAGTCCTAGGTTTCCAGATGGAATTGTTTTTATTACAAGCCTATCCTTTACTTGTTTTTATCGCCTGGGAATGGAGAACCAGGTAAAAAAGAAAGAAAAAAAAGACAAATAAAAGCTACATAAACTATAACCGAGTTCTGTTGAATAAATGAAGTTGCCATAATTAAGGACATTGTCTTTTATATACAGGAAGTTACACAATTGACTTCGCATCCAAATTAAAAACATTTCTAAAAGAATTTATCAAACACTCAGCATTCTACTATTATAACGCTAACTTCCCGCATACATAAAGGAAGTTTGGCTGTATAATACATTTGTAGGCTATAACATACAAAGAACTTGAAAGAAGGAAGTTATAAATGTCAAATCTTCTCAATAAATTGAACAAATAACTAAGCATTTAAGCTAGAATTTAACTCCTGAAGACCCACTAGCAAAGTTGACTGCACTAAGATTGTATGGTCTAGGCAATTGTATCTACAGCCTTCATTCATTCATATCATTAAAATATGATTTGTTTCAAGAGGTTCGATACCTTTTGACGCAAGATAATATACAACATCACACCAGGTCACAAAGTCATCCATCAAACAATGCATCGCACTGCTCTCAGATATAGTGTCAAGGATTTAGATAGCCAGTAAAGTTGCTATTAACTGTTGAGTGGGCTCTTCAACAATCTTAAACGTTAAAAGCACTGACCTCCGGATGACTTTCAAGGTCACTCAATGTCAAGTTGTATTGCAATATCAACTGCTTCGCCTGCAAATCCATCAATCAACTGCATACACAACCGTCCAATGATTAATATATATCATAAATATCACATGAGCAAATCAGTATATTACGCATTTTGCAATACACAACGTAGTAAAAAGTCCTTTCTAAATAACAAATTTCATCAGTAAATATCAGCAATAGATGTAGGCTAAAGATAATAAAACGCAGAAAAACTGTAAAATATGAAAATATCATTGTATCGTAATCTGGTCCGACGAAATTCAGAATAATAACTAAGTATAATGTAGCCCTTGAAACAATGCAGATCAATCATCTACCATGCGCATCAAAGAAGTACCGTAATTATCAAATTGCTTGATCACCCTAGAGTGATATTTACAAAATGAATGATCACTGATACAGATATGTTAGGCAGCAGATTTGTGGCGTATGCAAAGAAAGAAATTTAGGCTACCAGTTAACACGTGCACCAGCCTGATGCAATGAGACAGGAAGATATTTAATTGGTTAGTACTAAATTCAAAATAGTATCAACAATATTCAGTACCTGAAATGAAGTAGGAATGCATATAAGCCTCAATTTCTCTTGTTTCACTCGCTGGGCTAAAATAACACAATAAATGACATTATCACCAATTTGAAGTGATAATCTCATCTTTCAGTATCAAGTCATGGAATGCTAGTTGTATCTGAGACTTATATTTGAGACTGTTATATCCGACTGTTATATCTGAGACTGCACCAGTGTCCTGCATTTACGAAAATAAGCCTATATCGTTATTTACATTTACCATCGATGCTTAAATTTAACAGTTATTGCAAGTATTTTTCATATAAAAATCATACTACGTCATTTAATTTAAAAAAAATACAATTGGCACTAGCTATTAGCCACAATCTTAAGTTCATTTGCATAAGATAAAAAAAATTAAGATTGTGGCTAATAGCTGGTGCCAATTGTAATTTTTTTTGATAAGATTAAATAAGTATAAGATAAGATATATGACTTCAAAAAAGGTGTTGGCTTATAACAGGCCTACTTTATTCAAATACTTATTAAAGAAATCTTTCAGTTGTGAGTTAAATTTACCAATTCGCTCGACAGCATATACGATAGTGCTCCCGCTCCCAACCCCAACAATTTGATCGTTCTAAAATGTTGCACATCAATCAACATATCAATATCAAACGAAACGAAGCACAAAAATTAAGATATGGCATGCTTATTCAATTTAGATTCAAGATATAAATTCGATTTTGTTAATACTGATGTAATAGAATATGACTTTAAAATGATCTCAAGGTTACATAAAATTCTAAAATTCATGCCATCGATTGGTTAAATTATCAATTTGTTCTCCACTGTGCAAAAAATGTGATTGTCTTTGATCTAGGATTCAGTGAGTGAGTTCAATGGAATCTAATGATTACTAAATTAACTCCAACTTAATAAAAAGAAATAAAATATTAATTATTTAATTATTTAATTATTACACACCCGTCAAATATAGGCAAACGTTCGCTTATTGTTATAATACTCTGCAAATAAAAAACAGGGTTAGATTAGGAAGATCCGAACCCAAACCTCGATCAGTTGATCAACAGCTGCATAGGCCGCAGCACGTTTACCGCTCTCCAACACCTCCATCCTGCCACTCGCCGTATACGATCTCACAATATCGAACGACCTCCGCCTAACTGTGAGACGATTAGGCGAAGAGCTCGACTGACACGTGGTGCCACCTACAAACAGTCCCGGACACGTGGTGCTACCTACAAACAGTCCCTTTGTCGCCCATTTATCTCTGCACCAAGGCCCACTAATTAAAGTTTTGAGAAATTTTTTGCGCCACATTGAACTTTGCGCTGGGCTGACTTCGGAAGGAAAAACCCATTGGAAAAACCAATGGGAAAAACCCATTAACCTACGTTACCAACGAGCTACACAATAAGCTAGAGCGGCCATATAGAAAACCGCTTTGATTCAAATGTACTTAAAAATTAGGAGATGAATACAAATATCTGGATTGTATTATGCTATATGACATTGTGTATGGCATGTTATTCACGCATATGCCACATGGATTGCATGCATGCACCCCTTCAATTTTAGCCGTCAGTAATTTAGTCCATCTGACCCGCCTACCTGACAGTGTTATTTTGAAATAAACTAATTGTAAGGAACAAGAATATTTATTTTCGACCATTTCTTAATTTTTCAATTGTTTACCTTGTTTACCTTGTCGCCGCCAGAGGCCCCCTCTCCCCGACCCCGCTGACGGCTCAACTGGGGAAAAAAGCGTTGCTTCTTATTTCAATCCCCTGGTTCCACTCAAGAAGCAATCTAGCTTGCCTTTGAAGGCGTTAACGCGTGTTGCCTGGACTACGCTATCGGGAAGTTGATTCCACTCATCCACAACTCTGTTTCCACAAAAAATATTTGCCTATGTCCAACCTGAACCTTTTCTTAAAAAGTTGCAAAACAATTTGTCACGTTTACCCGTATTTCGATTGAATGAATTTCTAAAATTGAAATTATGGCATCCGCCACAATATTTAGTTTTCCTTCCGCATTACAGCGATAGCCCGGCTCCGCTCTAGTGATCTGTATGTCGCCGCTGGCCAGCTTGGCGCCATTAGTTGCGGCTCGTGGCTAACCGAAAACATCATCATGCGTTTACAAGAGTAGGATACACAGAATTACAAGCCTGGGTGGGCATCAATTTAGCTGCATAAGATTAAGATTAACAAAGAATCATTTTTTGCTAAAAACGGAGTTGATTTTTATTATGGGTAATAGTTGTTAATTATTGTGATTGGATATGAAAGGGTCCTGACCCTGTTAATCAATTGTTGACGGTTGGTAATTGGTTTGGCCCGCGGGCTAAGCCCCTCCCCCTTCATCCCCATACCGTATATCCTTCATTATGTAAACTATAGTGACGGGCCTTGGTCGGCTGCTGCAGCTGCGCAAAAATATGCATTTAAAAATAGATTTTATTTTGATCCGGCTAATATCAAGCAGTAGGCCTAATCAAACCCTAACCGAAATCTTGCCCTAACCCTTACACATCTCTAACCCTAACCTGAAACCTTCAAGAATTAAACCCTAGAAATCTACAACCTAACTTAGGATTTTTCTCCCAACTAGTCGCTGCCATAGAATGGTCGCTGCTACCGCCATCTTTGATGTACCGGAAGTTGTGATATTAGCATAATTATTATTTATCAATTTTAATTTAATAAAATATTTGCCGGTAATTTCTGTCTTCTATGGTTAATATTAATTAAATTAGGCGAACATGGGCATTAGGCAAGGAAGGGGTGAAACTAGTAGCTTAAACTAAATAGGGGCGCTTGTGCATCGTTGCGTTGAAGATTTTGCAAATAGGAAAAATTGCCGCGATTTATGTAGGCCTAGGCCTAAATTTTACATTGAAAATTGCCAATAGGACATTAATACGTAGCATGGACCTATATTTTTTACTCACAGGATCTGTTCGCCAATACTGATCCTGATAGGTAATTATCTAGATCATATGATGTGATATTAATGAAATTTTTATTGTATATCATAGTTGCAATGATTGTTACGTTTGTGTTTGGCTGTTGTTTACACTGTTACAGATCTTTGTGAGTCATGGCTGATGCGACGGCTCAACTAGAGGATCCCCGGGGGGGCGAGGAGACTCTAGAGGTCAATGGTCATTGGATTGAAGGCAAAGGTTTGCTGCAATCTATTGGTGTGAATTCTCAGCTTCGGACAAATATATCTTTAGTGTAATTTATGTTAGCAAAAAGGTCAACATGCCATGGCCTTGATTGCCATTTTTTGGGGTTATTTATGACGCTTGTGAGATACCGATAGCCGTTTAAAATTAAGTTTGCATTGTTTTTTGTGTTGGCTAATCGATTTAAACGCATTTGATACCTCTGCTGCTATTACATTTTTTAATCCATCAAAGGCCTATGTTTTTAATGTGAATTTTTTTTAATACGCCAATATATATAATTTTTGTAACTCACTTATTTCATGTTAGTTTATGTTTGAAATGGTAAACATGCCATAGCTATTCATATGGTACTGCTAATTTCAGGCAATGGCGAGGGACCCGAGCCTGCTGAGGAGCAAGAGCAGGAACAAGAACCTGAGCAAGAGCAGGAGCAGGGACAAGAGCCAGAGGAAGGAAAGAACCTGGATGAGGGGCTGATTAGTGAGATGTTTCATGAGTTGCTGTCACGCGGTGAGATCGAGCAGATGATAAGTGAACAGCTGGCTAGCAGCAAGTTTCAGCCTCTCACGGACCTCCTCACACTGCAACAGCGCTTTGGAACCAACGGCGGCTCTCTCGCACAGGGTACAAACCAATGGTTAAAGGGGGACATAAGAGTTGGGGTCCCTTGCTTTCCCAAAAATTAGCATGGTCATTTTTAGAAATTTAGGCAGTGGCAGCGATAAAGTGTTGCAAATAAACAATTAAGCTACATTTATTGCTGTGTAGTATAGTTATAGAAATTTTTGTTGCATAATATGTAGAAACTGCATGTGATAAAGTAATGATATGTTTATCGATGCTTTGGCCTGCAGATAGAGGTTGATAGACTTGGTACTTGCTATTGCCACAAGTTCTCTTTAGGCTTAGTGAGGAGTCTAATTAGCACTATTTTTGCAACAAACTAGCAACGAAACAAACTTGTAGTGGTTGTATATAATTCAGCGCACTGACTTGTGGATATATATCAGATTGACTTGGTCTTGCTTGATGGCACTGGCTTTGTGTAAGCAACAGACCATCAAGGCTGTGGTTTTGTGACAGTGGTTCCAATCTGTGACATCCATGGCACCGACTGTCTGAGTTACACAAAGGGAGAGAAGCTGTTTCGCTGCAAGCTCGCTTCCTTCTACCGACTGCTCGATCTGTTTGGATGGGCAGCGACCTACGATGGGAACGTCACCGTGAGTCGCCGAGCCCTGTTTCTGTTGCATTGAGAAAAACGGATGGAAGTAAATAATATAATTATAATAATAATCACCTTTTTGATGTCCGTTGTAATACGTAACAGGCGTCTCCGTGTTGACATACGTTAGACATTTATATTGGAAGTGGGTTTACGGCCGGATTGCCTTTCTGTTGCCAAACAGAACAATAAATTACCCAGCTCTAATACAAACGTAATAATTATAGAAATATAAATTTCTCAAAACTCAATCATTTCAAGTATTTTTAGCTACTTTGATGCTGCTTTATAATGGTATTAATCTAATGCTTTCATTTTGATAGCCTTTCATGAAGTGTTTTTGTAGATTTATGGTGCATTGGGCGGCATTCAGATTTCTAGCTTATAATTCATCTTTCCTTCATCACCAAAAGCAGTAGTTATATTATCGTGAATTACATCATCACGCAAGCAGAGATACTAAACGTCTAAACTTGCAGCTGTGATTTTCAGGCAAGTTTCACGGAGGACTCTGCTCATCTGATGGTCATTCCGTACGGACTGCTCTTTAGCGAGGTCACTGCGTCCAGCCTAGTGAAGCTGGACGTCCAGTGTAGCGTCGTTGACTCAGGGTCCAGCAGCTTGGACGTCGACATCGACGGGTTCAAGCTGGACTGGGCAATCCATGGAGCGAGGACCGACGTCAAGTTTATTGCGCATCTGACGAGCCCGGCTGCCATCTCGGTTAGACTAGCTATCAATGAAATGAGAAGAGCCTTCTTTTCATGGAACTTGGGTGTGATGAATTATTCATTTGTTGTTATTACAGGTACGCGTTATCGTTATTTCTGATAATTACTCGTCAAACCGTTTTGAAAATACGGTATAAGATCATTCAAGAATGACTAATCTGTGTAGGACAACTAAACGTTAGTTTACTCATGTGTAGTCAGCGGAGTGAATAAAAAGCGATAGTATTTTTAAGTTGCCCTTTAAAATGTTTTTTTAGCTCTTAAAACTTTAAAGCACGAGTATTTTAATGAATAATGCCTATACAATATAGACCCATTGTATTACTTTGCGTTCACTTTAAACGCTGAGTGCCGATTGGACAGCTAGGCTAAGCCCATGTACGGTACTAACCCTGGTTTGGTCCATTACAAGCAAGCTTTGACTTGGCTCAAGAGTCAAGTTGTTCTGTCAGCAGATTTAGTTTTGTTTTGCCCGAAGGTGTCGGTGATGAAGTCAGGCCTGCTGCCGCTGTGTCCTGAGGCCATGCTAGTCGGGGAGGTCCCCTGCTTTGAGTTTGACGAGTCCATCTACAACGAGGAGGAGTATCCGAGGCTCGTCAACACTCTGGGCTCAACCAGCAAGGTGCTCAAAGTCTTGGTGCCTCGCAGATAAACTACTTGCTACTGGACGCCTTACCGGATTTATTGGACGCTTTTGCAGAATTTTAGTGAAAT
This sequence comes from Chamaedrilus cognettii, assembly GCA_034695025.1. NCBI lineage: Eukaryota > Metazoa > Annelida > Clitellata > Enchytraeida > Enchytraeidae > Chamaedrilus > Chamaedrilus cognettii. The sequence goes on from JAQIWG010000215.1 coordinate 19,405, forward strand.
TAAGAAAATTAAAGCTGTATTTATTGTTTATTGTGAAAAAATACTGAACAAATGCTCTATGATATGTGTAAGCTATTTGAAATATTCTTTTGGACTCAAGACCTCAAATGTGAAATCATGTCATATGTACTGACCATACATTCCTTCTTGCCTATCGTGCTATAAATGAATTCTAATTGGCATTCTATTACGTATATAGTACTTGAATATTAGGATAAGGGTAGCGATTGCGTGCAGTTGATTGTGTCTGAATCTCTATTTGAGAGCAGTGGTTATACGGAGGCTGTGCTGGCTGGCAGGTCCTGATCCTGAGGAACTACGGGATCTTGGTGTGTGCCGAGTCCATAGAGGAAGCGTACGGCCTGTCAGCTAACGTCATGGCTGCGGTGGAAACTCAGGTTCAACGCGATGATTTATTTATAGAAATATTCTCCGAGTGGCCTGGAGTGATCAGTCTTTATTTTGTTATCTTTCATATTTTGATTCGTATGTCATTCTTGATTCAAATTTTTGATTTGCGATAAAAATTTCCTTAAAATTATTTTTTAAATGCGACGTTGTGTAACTATTATCTGTTATCTATTATCTGTTATCATCTATTATCTGTTATCTATTATCTGTTATCTATTATCTGTTATCTATTATCTATTATCTATTATCTGTTATCTGTTATCTATTATCTGTTATCTATTATCTGTTATCTATTATCTGTTATCTATTATCTGTTATCTATTATCTGTTATCTATTATCTATTATCTGTTATCTATTATCTGTTATCTGTTATCTATTATCTGTTATCTATTATCTGTTATCTATTATCTGTTATCCGTTATCTGCTATTATCTGGAATCATTTTTGCAGAGAGATACCGGTAGCTATATAATTCACCTTGTGTGTCGTATTGTGGCTAAATTTCTTTTACTAAATGATTTACTTGATCAAAATGTTGATTGTTGTTTGGGTCAATGAATTGAAGGGTAATTTTAGGATTTCAGCTGATAGTATATCCTCAGATATATATTGAGTTTGGCGACTGGTTGATTCGGTAATAACGAAAGCATGGAAAGCAAACACCGATCAAATTTCTTGTCATTCTGCTTTTTGTTGTATTTAAAATATAAATATTGACAATATAATTATTATTGATTATTATTATGTACCGTAATTATATTGATAATATTATACGAATATTTAGTTCTTTGTATTTTTAAGTTAAATTTTCCCTAGTTCACCAGACTGTGCTACATACTCTGCTGTAGTCAATCGTTCGATTAATCGTAAGTTTTGACTGGCGCTGCAGCTGAGCCTGGCGGCGCTCGGCGTGTCCAACCTGCGCGTGCCCTCAGCCGAGCTGTGCGCGAGGGTGTGCGAGGCAGAGCGCCAGTCTATGACGGGCTCGACCAATGGCGCGCCAGCATGGAGGGCCGGCGAGAGGGAGTTTGAGGCCATGATGAGGCAGCTAGACGCTGCGGTAATGATCCGTATCGTATGCTGCGGAAATTATCCATACTGTACGCTGCGGTAGTGATTCGCATTGTATGCTGCGGTAATGTTCTGTATCATACGCTCGTATGGATCTAGCAAAATTGTTGGACGTTGGGCGGGGACGGACTAGTGACCGTCGTCGTTAATTGTCGAGTGTGGGCATGGAAGGAATAAGAATGATTGTGGAACTGATTGAAAGCGAATCATGCGAATATGTGAAGTGATGGGCCATGTGTGGACTAGAAAGACTGGATGCCAGGTATTTGTCATGTGGCAGCTGATTGGATCTAATTTTTATAATATAGTTTATGATTCATTGTTTCCTAAGTGCCTTGAGTGTTCTGTTGGATTATAGCTGCTTTTCTTGAATTGTTTGCAAGGTCTGTAAAGCCTGCAGCATTGCATAGATCTTTATTTCACACAAACAGTTAGTACAAGATACAACATAACCAATACAATAATACAGACAAAAGGAACTGAAATGTTGAATGTAAAAATTGCGAACTGATGTGCAAGTTAAACCAGTTTTCATCAAATTAAGACAGCCGCCATTTGTGTTCCACCAGCACAGTTCGAGAGACAAAAAAAGTGTATATAATCTCCAGATTATACTACTACAAATAATTAGGATCAATTTCAGTTAATTATTCAGTAACATGAAACAATGATTATGTATATTAATGAAGTGTGAAGTATAGTCAAATGTGATATAGTTATTGAAATCATATTTTATTGAATGAGCTTATTGCAGTATTGTTTATATATTTATGACATAGTTTGATGCAGGGCTACAGCACAGGCTACGTGTATCGGTTTTTATTGATGACATAGTTTGATGCAGGGCTACAGCACAGGCTACGTGTATCGCGACATCAAGTCCAGTCGCTCTGCCGATTGTTCCCTCAGTGACTCTGGGCTGTCGGCCGATGGCCTGCCTCACCAGGGCCACATGACAAGGGCTGCGGGGGGGGACCCCACTGCTAACATGTAGGACTTATACAGAAGATGTAGCTCTTGTGGCTTAAAACCAAATATTTGAAGTGTGATGCTTATTTGCCACATGTCCAGTGTCTGTGCATGCACTGTCATAGACAGTGTTTGAGGATGAAAAGTTTCAGTTGTGAGAAGTGCTTAGCATTGAAACTGTTCCATGGTTTAGATCGTTGGTCTTTGGTTTGACTGCGTTGTTTAATAAAAATTCTGTTTGATATATTTGCGAAAGAATAGGGTTCATAACTAGTCATAGTTTTTGTGTTCGAAGACGACAAAATGTGTGCTGATTAACGCTGCATCATCTTTTTGCTTTCTAGGTGTCTTTAACATTTGTGCATCGCTTTTCTTTTTTCACCTCTCTCACATTGCTGTTTTGCTACAAGTGTTGTTACCTTGAATATATCTTTGAATATATCTAAAATACTACTGCAGGCTTCTGAGTTTTTTCATAGGTTGAGTCAGTTAATTGTCTTGAGCAGGTCTGCCTCAGAGAAGGCAGTCTACAAGGCTAACAAGATGCTGGACTACCGCGGAGTGTCGCCCAACCCCTTCCACAGGGCCGACGAACCACTGTCTGGCCGATCCACACCTAACCCTAAGATCGCTCGAGTATGACTAACTTGTGTTTTTGCTAAATCATTTTTGTTTTCTATTTGCAATTTTGCTCGATAAAAAAATGTATTAGTGCATTTCCTAACGTGTGGTTTATTAGCTGACGCTTAGTTTTGAACATATATATCCTTAAGACTATAATGGATTAAATTTGTATTAAATTTTAATGGTTTATGATTAGAGTCGCGCTACTGATTATATCTAAACGATGAACTGTCAGAATTTTATGCAATTTGAACGCATTTTTATACGCGTACAGACAAAAAGACCTGACAAATTTGAAATTTTGCAAGTGCAAAATGTCTGCTCGTGTTCTCAAAGTGCCCTCTCCATGCAGCCATAATAAAATAACGCTGTGGTGTGGAAAAATGTGATGTAACGCGTGTTATTGTATTTTTGTTTGCCACCGCGTTAATTAATCATATATCCTCCGTAACGACGCGTTGTGTTTGCGCATCAGTGGCTGTCCGACTCGCCCACGCCGGCCAAGCTTGCGCAGCCCGCACCGCCGCGTCCAGACAGTGCCAACCAGTTTGCACCGCGCAGCATCAACCCCATCGAACTGAGAGAGAAAGTCAAGGAGGTTCGTCTTTGTCCCGACCGCGCTCTTTCCTATAGTTGTTTCTTAAAGAATCCGCAATAGGGAATAGCTATATATAGCGCTCGTATTATTTTTGCGAAAGTAGTTCCCCAGCGGACCGGGGTTAAATGAGTATAGGTCTGCAGCCCAGAGCTCCGAGGGCGAGTCATATTAGGCGACTAAAGAATCGGGTTGGTTCTTTACTCGAGGGTCTTCGCCCCATAGACACCGAAGTAGGCTGAATTTTTGGACTCTTCGTTACTACGCTCGGACATTGTAGGGAGGCTTTCATAACCTCTCTACAATATACATTCAGCGTTAATTGTAATGCTATCACTGAGTTGGTAAGCCAAGTTCATAATGTGACTTTTAATCAAATGATGATCATCATCGTTTTTGACGCGCATTTTAATGCGTTGCAGGCGAGCCGTGTCCATGTTAACGCAGTTCAGACATTCATAATGAAGCTGGGATTTTACGGCCGGATGCCATTCCTGTCGCCAACCAGAATAATAAAGCATCCTGGACGATCATTATCAGTTAGCGACACTTGTGTGCTTAAGAGCCTGGTTGAAGGGCCTGTAACCCATAGTTTCATGGTTGCCGGCGCCGGGACTCAAACCCAGGTCCTCTGGTCTCTATGTACAACACCTTAAGCACTACATCAGAGCGCCTCACTTATATTGTAATTTATTAATAATTTATAATAATTGCATGACAGAAGTAATATTTAAAACAAAACAGTATTATTTGATATTTGACAGATCCGCAAGGACTATTACACGGACAAGGTGACGGCCGGTCCACAGTCGAGGATCCTCGACGGGATCACCTGGGACGAGGCGAGGGTCATCAAGGCCCCGGTGGGTCCTCGCTACCAAATATGATCCTCAACTAAATATGATCCTCAACTCAAGATGATCATCACTTAAAAATGATCCTCAACTGAATATGATCCTTGCCTAAATGTGATCCTCAACTAAATATGATCCTTAACTGGATATGATCCTCAACTTAGTATGATTCTCAACTAAATATTATCCTCAAATATATATGATCCTCAACTAAATATGATCCTCAACTAAATATGATCATCAACTAAATATGATTGTCAACTAAATGTGATCCTCAATTAAATAGCATCTACAACTTAATGTGATCTTCAATTAAGCTTTCCTGAATCTCGGTGAATATGTTTGGCCGGTGTTGTCGGTGGCAGGACGGGCATGTGAGCGGTACGGGCGACAGCGTCGTCATCTCGGCGTCCAAGGGCATCATCCAACGCGAGCACCAGCACGCCGTCGTGGGCTGCAAGAAGTTTGACCCGCCTAACCCCTTCAACCAGATGTGCGATAGCGATGTCGAGCGGTACCGACAGGAGCTTGACGGGGCCGGTCGCGCCAACGACTCAGGTTTGTTCGTTCGGCGACAAAAATTTAGTGGAGGAGAGGACAACGCGAATTAATGTAAGTTTTTATGGTAGGAGCAGTTGTTAGAACACCTTTGTGATGTTGCTGAACATGTACTTGATTTTTGCTGCTTTGTTTGATAATAGTTGATGGTAAACGTCCTGTAAATAAATTCTGCCATTCAAGTGAAAGAACACATTGAGTAAAGTGCTAAGTGACAGAATTTGATCGCTACCATGTGTATCCATGCACCGTCCTATATGTAAATTACTGATGCCATTCAATTTAATTTCTGAATATTTGGTATTTATTTGATTGTACCTCAATTTTATGTTAATTTATCTCAGAGGCCGTCTTGCTTTTATTGCCTAGCATGAATTGTTGCTTGACGTTACCGCATCTAACAGACGCCATATGAATATTATCTAACTAAAGAGTAGCTGAACTCTGGTCTATATCTGCCCGTGTTTGTTTGGCTTTACCTCTGAATTACTGCATGCTTGAGACGCCGTATCGTTTCTAATTCGTATCGTTCACTCATGTCTCAGCTCGACTCACACCTGTTTCTGCTCGCACTTGTTTGATTTTTCTGTTGAGTTTTGGCATATTACAGATATCATATTGTCTCCATTACGCTCTAGGCGTAGCTTGACTCGTATTTGTCGCTGCCCTTGCTCACAGAGCCATGCGAGGCCGACCTGGTGCCAGGCCCTGACGGTCTGCTCGTCTCCTCTGCCGAGCGGCTTCAGCGCGTCAGAATGGAACAGGGCGACACAGGACGCGCTGTTGACACTGTCACCAAACAAGGTAAAGGCGGCTGGCTTGTTGGGCGGCGGGGAATCCCGTACCCGCTCGCGAAAAACCAGCATCATTTCCCATCACGGAAAAATCAGGCGTGAATAAGGATAAAAAGATTGAAAAAATTTGTGTAGGCTGATTGTTGCTTGTCAACAACGTCTGGTTTTCTTGAGCGATTGTGCAATTTTTTACGATAATTAACTAGGATCAATTACCACTCTATTCAATTTGTTGCTAAGACGTTGTGAGAGTTGTGATGAGTTGTTTGTAATTGATTAAAATATGTCGCTAGTAAATGCATGAATCTATGAGCAGTGTAGTAGTCTGTTGACTTTTGTGCATTGTGTAAGATATAATTTGCAACTAAAACCACTTTTAGTGTCAATGGTCCTCTCCTCGCATGTTTGTTGTGCGTAGTTCTTCTTTACTTTATTATTTATTTTATAGCGAATGTTTCCTCCTTTAAAATATACGTTCATTGAAAATAAGATCTATACCTATTTATAACCGTGTCCTTTCATGCAATGCAATGCAATGCAATGTCTATTGCTTCTATATAATTCTTTCATATGTAGTTCTATTTGCTTCATGCTAAATGTGAAATAATTGCTGAATACTATAGATCATCATTATAGACTACGTACAATTCTTGTCGTAATATTAATGCGCATAATTTTTTTTTATTTTGTTGTCTTTATTTTTGCATCTATTTTAGAGTTTTGAGTTTTATTTGAGTTTTAAGTTCCATAACCTGCATTTTGTTCCTATTTTGTTTTTACATTGATATATTTTCTTGCTTCCTTTAAGTCCACCCCGAGAGACACTGTGGTGAATCCTTCCTTGTGGAGTTAGTTGATGATGTGACTGAAAGACATAAATTTTTCACTGGTGAGATCATGGTATGTGTTAAGTAAATTTCCAGGTTTTTTCGTTTATTTTGTTCCTTTTTCTGCTGAGGATCGAAATTGCTCTTATGTTTTCTAGTTTATTGTTTTAAAGCAATTGTGTGCACTGTTGCGCTAATACCTAGGCAAGGGTAACAAATAGGCTATAAGACCAATACTTGAGTTTTTGTTTTATTTTCAATTTTGAATGATTTTGTTCATAGATATGGTTTTCTTTTTATATTTTGCATGCTGCATGAACATTGGATGGAAATTATTTTTGTAATTGTGTTGTTTTGTTTTAGTTTACATGCTGGTCATGTTTAAATGTTTGTCTTTGCATTGAGTTCGCTATTAATGTCAATTCTCACGCTTCGGTGGTTGTGGGAACGATGACAACGTTTTTGTTTTTAACATCGCTGAGTATCAATGCTATAATTGCTGTACATGCATCTTGACTGGATTAGCAAGCTTCATGCTGCACAACATAAGCGGAACATATGGACTTGTCTTGATTCTTAACATCTTAAAGAATTCTGTATTTTTTTATAAAAGGGTTGATTGTAGTTATTATATTCGCAATCAAGATCATACGTTCATGAAACCTCAATCAAGTCTGAAACAGACGGGACTAATTTTTCGATAGCGGCTAAGTAAAATTGGAATTGAACGAAAAATTGTACGTTTATACGCATTCGTGTGCATAATTGTATCTTCTTGTCTTCTTTTTGGTGTTTATTTGTGATTACTATTATGTGACCTTTATGTTTACAAACGTTTATAGCTTAACATCGCGTAGCTTATTAGTGTATGTCAGGTTTTTGTAGAGGTTGTGACATAGGTAGTTGAAATAATTAGCACTAGTAGCCTAGCTTTGCTTGTGTGATACAGGTGGACAAGTCACACAAGGTGGAGACGCTTGAATTCAGAAAGAATTAACAGATATAGCACAATAATCAAACTGTCTTCAGCCTGCCCTGTGTCATCGATGTGCTTATTACAATTCTCTTTAAATTGCTTGATACGTTTGATTCCTATAATCAACGTTAATCATACTTGGTACTCCACTTAAGGAGGAAACATGTAGGCTATTCCGCATGTAGGCTATTTCGCTAATGTAAGGATTTATATAAATATCTTTAATTTGTGTATTTGTGTAGATATCTAAGGTGTTCTATATATCGTCTGGATCATTTGTCTATGACTTGATGTGTACAACCTTTCCTTGAAGTAACTTTGCAATGATTCACAAAATGAAATACTGAATCTTTTGCCGTTTCAATCATTTGCTTTCTTCGTGCCGTGTTGTATAGCTTTGTAGTAGGATCAACGGTTCATCACTAAGTGCTTTTTTATTATTGAACGTGTCTATTCGATGTACACGTTCGTTCATAAACGTTACCCCATACTTTTCCTCTTCACCATGCGACTTGTACTCGTATTTGTGTAATTGGCATATGATTTTGAAAAGTCTTTAGTTCTAATTTTACCAGGCACAATGATGTCTGTAGTGTATGGTCAAGGAACCAGCTTTACACATCAAGACTTGTCATATAACACATGCGCTATGGTGGATATAATCTGGGGTAACGTTTTTTTTGACCTTTTTTATAAGTACCATATATAATTGTGCAGCTTTTGTGAATTTTGTCTTTTAAAATCAATGTTAGCACTGTTAGCTGTACAAATTGAACTAAACAATTATGAGTTAACGTTATCTTGTGTTGATATGGCCGTGTGCAAACATTTTTGTTTAGTTACGTGAATGCAGGCAGTAAGTAAAGAATTTGCTCTGATGAATTGCATTTCTGAAAGTTTTATAAGAAGTGTACAAATAATAATATTTATGTTCAACTAATTGAGTCATTTAAAACATCATTGGCGTTTAGAAATCTAGTAGTATGTTGACTATATGACGTATATCATCATTATTGTGTTATGGTGTTTCTTGTATCCTTCCTTTACTAGGTTCATGTGATTTGTGTGTACTGTCCAGAGGAATGTACACATACTCTATCGAACGTTGTGTTTAAGTGTAGTGGAGCAGTTTCTTATCAATCTCGTTCTACACGATTAACTGTCGGCTTTTGACGTTTCTGTATATATCATTGTTCGTGCATTACCTAAAACAAGTGCAGTGTTATTTCAGACTATGGAAGTTAATCTTGGGACGTCGAGTCACAGCGCCAGTATTGTGCATTCTTGTGCTAGTTAAGACCCGTGTATCTTTTAGAACAGTTTACTCTGATTTATGCAGTTTTATGCAGTTATTAAGAGATTTTCATATCAAATGGGTCTGATTTTGGGAAATGAAGAAAGAAGGACGTTTACATTTAAATCGTCTCGTGTTCTGCAAGTATTGTGGTAGTGATTGTTCACTGCTTAAATGGAAAGTTTTTTATTTAAAGTCACCTTGTGAATAAATTAAGTGTTGCTTAACTATCTGTCACATGCTATGAATGGAAGCAGCTATTGCAAGCATTCCTTGATGATTAGTTTCAGTCTTTAACTTGAGTGTAGAGCTCAAGCTGTTTAGTACCAGCTCAAGTTATTTTGATATCACTGCTCTCTCTATCATTCCTCCACATGCCATAGAGTTAGTGTTTAGTATACTCTCAGCCATCAGCTCTTTTATGCTTGCAATGCTTCTCGAGTGTCGTGGTGTATGCATTTTTTTATTCAGCTAGTCAAATTTAGCCTTTTGCTGTTTTTCTTTGAATGTCAATAGGCAATTCAGTTTGCAATATGATTCGAGCAGTATTCTTTTCTCAGTAGGAATTCGCTATAAGGACTCGCTTCTGCTGCATGGGGCTAATTTACGATATCATTCGCTAGATCGCTGCTGTGTTCTTGTTGTTGCAACTTTATTACAGCATCAAAGAATAGCTTTGTTTACTGTAGCTACTGAATATGAAGTCTGGGCCATGAACTTCTTGCGTTTAAATACAGAAATAAATTTGTGATAAGAGCGAGTGCTAAAGGGTTGAACCGCATGAACTACGCTAATGATTTATGCGACTTGGTTGATTGGTTGCGATTGTCAGTTAAAAGCTATTCTAACCTGAACATTGATATGACAATCCATAGTATGATTTTTATGGCATGCAATCGCGCTTTAAAGCCAGCACTATTAAATGTGTTTTTTATTCACACGTTAGTGTAGACAGGGTCAACAACACATGCATGTAGATTAGACAAATGAAAGTTAAAGTCAAATAGAACATGTATAACCAAACAGCAGCATAGGAATGCTGATTGCACAATGAACTGATTGCTCATTTCAACATTGAAATAGGCCTCCATGTATTCATGCGTGCCATATTTAAACTGATTTAATTTTTTTTGATGACACCCTAAAACTGTATTTGTAGGCCCTACCATATATCATGAGAATTTGAAACCTAGTCTTTTGTAAGCGGATACGATTCATATTATTTCATTGGAATAACAGTGCGGGGCTGGGCTTGCTATTACTACGGCGTGCCCAGGGTTCAGGGTACCCCGCGCAGCCTAGCGAGTGCAAGGTACCAATATGGGTAGAATAAGATTTAACATGGTAGTATGTTAAATTTAACATGGTACCGATGTTAAAAATTTCGGCAGGGTACCAGTCATTATTTTTACTGTTCAATCACCGGATTCTGATTGGAAGATGCTGTGCTGTCATTAGTTATCGATGTTGTTTACAGCGACAAACATTTTCCGACAAACATACGAGTTGAACTCTGGCTTGTGGTTCTGTGGTTAAACTTTGCGTTTTTTTAAATCTTAATTGATTTAACTTTGCTTTTTGATTGGATGCTGCTTACTGACATCGTATCAACAATACGGAAATAGGTATTGTTTAATTTAGCCTAATTTTACAGAAATTATAGATAATAATAATGTGAATTGTTATTAACTGTGAAGTGAGCGATATTATAATATTCTACGTATGTGTAGTGTCAAATATAATTGACAAGACCAGTATGCGCTGATGAAAAATGGTTTAGTTGATTAGGAAAGAAAGAAGAAAAATAATTCGATTGTATCAAAATGATACGGATTACAGGGTCAATTTAAAAATACTATGAACTTATAAAGCACAAATATATACCGCAAAGTTGTACATTTAGTCGGCTAGTGGAGTTTTTTAAATTTTAAAATCTGTCTTGATTTATATTTATTTGCTAGCCTAATGGGTGTTTCACGATTAGTAAAATGTATGCTTAGCGTGCGATGATCATGAAACGTTGATTTCATTTCGTTTTTTGTCACTATGCATGAAACTATTATTGGAATATTAGCATGTCGATTGACTTTTTGCAGAGCCAGTTGCCGCACTTTGCATTCTTTACATATTTGTGCGCACTGGGCAAGATGCATTCTTGTACAAAGTTATTGGATTATTGGTGTTTGCTGTTTAGGACCCCTGGCCTCGTGCGACTGAAGAATGAGCGAGAATCAGACGGGGGCAGGAGGGGGAGGAGGGGGGGGCGGTGGGGGAACGTTTGTCCCCAAGGAAGATCTGGTGCTGGCGCTGACAGAAATGGGTATCTCAACGAATGCTGCCGCGAGGGTGAGAGCTCAGAAATGTTTGTTTGAGACGCCGATATCTTCACAGAATTCTGTGTTTAAAAGTACCAGCGCTATGAGCTAGCATGTGCACTGTGCGACTAAAAATATATTTATGGCTTTAGAGGTTTAGAGGTTTAGAGGATGCCGTGACATTCTCTACCAGCGTGTACTAATATGTAGTGTTATGTATTATAATGCATAATACTATCGCTAAGGACCTCAGAAAAACGTGATCTCTTTTTGGCGCGTTTGTTTCACTTTTTTTAATTTTAGCATATTTTAGCATATTCTGTTATTTTCTTAAGTTGTTGAATAAACTTGCGTTATTTTGTATTCATATAGTCTTGTGGTCTTGTAGCTTTTTTGCCAAGAACTTGTGTAGTACCAGAAGAATTGAAGAGGCCTGGTTGATGATCATTGTTGTTTGCCGTTGTAGGCACTCTATCTGACTGGAAACTACAGTGCAGATCTAGCTGCCGCTTGGTTCTTTGAAAATCAAGACCCGAACATCGATGCACCATTTTCTGCCGAGGTATATGTGTAATTGTCCTTGAAAGTCATGGCGCTTGCTGTCTAGAAATAATTAATCACCTTTAAACATTGATTTTCATGTATAAATCATTCTTTTCCGTTAGAGCGAGAAGTGCAAAAGTAATCGATTTTCTATTTATACCATATAACGTATATCATTCGAAATGGATACAGAGTTTGCATGCAGACGATAGGCAATTGATCCCTTAAACAAATACGAGTACTGGTTCTGTGCTGCTTCAGTATGGATGAATGAACGCTTATTTGGAAGATGATTTTGTTGCGTCAGAGTAGGTAGATTGTATCTTAGATGATTTAGTTTTTTTGCAGTATGTAGATTGTATTTTAGTGCTTTAGATGATTTTGTAGTACATAGATCGTAGTATATGCAGTAACCCCAAGTGCCCTTGACTGCTATGTGATCAGCGTGGAAGACGCTGGCACTTTGCACTACGTAGATCGTATTTGACATGCCCTTGTTACACCGTAGTACGTAGATCGTAGTGCATATAGTGACCCCAAGCACGCTGCGCGCCCAGGTAATTGGCGTGGAGGACGCGGGCTCCGATGACGACGATGTGGAGGACTACATCGGCGACGGGTCTCAGTACAAGATGGTGCTCGTGGTGAACGGCGAGCTGGGCATGGGCGTGGGCAAGGTGGCGGGGCAGGCGGCTCACGCGGCCCTCGGGCTCTACCGACTGATGGTCGACGAGCAGGACCGCTACGGGCTCATGCTCAGCGCCTGGGAGCAGTTCGGGTCAGTCCCACTACTCCCTTATTGTTACGAGTTTTCACCCCTGCAGACTGGGGTTTTTGTTTTATTTGTTTGTTGTTTAGCGGCACAGCAGCACACTACGGCCATTTTCGTGCCAGACTAATCGGAATGGATAACAATTAAGAGAAAAGTTACATATGAATTAAATGCCAAGCTAGAAACTTTGGTATAGTTGAGTTTCTTTAGGAAATTTAATAACATGAGAATAGGTCTGCAGCCCAGAGTTCTCTGGGCGAGCCGTAGAAGGCGACTAAAGAGAACGGAGCGAGTCTTTGGACTGTAATAGTCTTTGTTACTACACATGATCCTTAAATTCCAAAAACCAACAAACAGCCTTTTAATATTTCTTCCGGTTTCTGCCCGCACGCCATTGTGTGGATGGTCCCTGGCATCAAATGCGTAATTGCAGTGTATGACGTTGCTCCTAGCAGGACATGCGTAGCGCAGAAAAAGACTCTCGGATAGCTTAGAGTCTACATTCTATGTATCTCTGAGCACTTTCTTGTTTCGCTTACATCCTGAGAATCTTTTTAAAGTTTAGAAATTTTTGATTACAAAATCCAAGCATTTAATGGATCTTAGAACGCTGATGAATGCCACGCTGTACAAATTGAATATCCTGTTTTTATTCTGTGTTCTTGATTTGCTGCGTCACTGAAAAAATTGCGAGTTGTTAATAAATGAGTGCTCGCGCGTTCAGCGAGACAAAGATAGTGCTGAAGGGCCACTCGACGGCTCATCTGCAGGAGCTGATGGGCAAGGCGACGTCCCTTGGCCTCGCCACCTACACCGTACAGGATGCCGGCAAGACCCAGGTCTCTTCTTCAATATACCGTCACTCCTGGGGCCTCATTCATGAAAGTGTCTTAGGATGATCTTAATCCTAAGAACGTCCTGTAGCGAGTCTGAGTAAAACGTTATCGCTTTTTAGGTGAAATTCAAGAACGCGTAAGATGAACAATGAAATCGGTTTGTTATGACATGATGACAAAGCGATGTATAAGGACAATGTGAGATAAAATGACAATATGAGATGCCTTAATGAAATCATTCTTAGACGATGCATCTAAAGGTCACGTCATTCGACGCAGTTCAGTTAATAGTGCTGAGCTTGTTGCAAATATTGCTGTAGGTTATAGCATGCTCTGCAGTTTAATACTTACATGTAGTTCTCTATTGAACTTTATTGTAAGATATTGTAAATGATGTGGTTTTTCTGCGATTCATCTTGATAATTTTTTGAAAATGGATAGTTTTTGGCTTTGATTTGAAGATAGCCGTATACAAATTCAACTCGATCTCGTTTGTTTGGTGCCTGAAACAATTTTTTTTGTTATGTTTAGATCGCACCGGGGTCGCTGACGGTTCTCGCTATAATGGGATCTGTGGAGACCGTTAACAAAGTCACGGGACAACTCACGCTTATGTGATGTCAGCCATCTTGTTCGGCTGTCAGGACAAGAAATAACGAAACTTGAGCGATTTTTAGTCATTTAGTTTTTCATAGGCTTAAAGTGGATTACCACTCTCATTGCATCTATTTTTCAACTATTTGTAAGATTACTACTAGAGTGGTATCGTTGCGATTGAACTTATATATAATGTTTTAATTAATGTTTACAGTGGCATTAAGCCACCAGCTTGTATTATCATTTAAAGTGTACATTTCCTATTTATTTGTGGTATACACAATAAGACTCCGTATATGTAAGTTTCAAATTGAATTTACAGTTCTAAATTAATTAATTTGAGCATACGAGTAGTGATGTTTAGATATGAAATGAAATTGAGCTTAGTTTGTGTCAACCCATTGTATGTTATTTATTCGAACAAGACCAATTGCGCATGGCTTTGGATCTGATGTGTAAGACAAATCTACGATAATGCAGAGCTTGTTTGTGTTTTGTTTGTGCCGTTTTATGTCATATATTTGTGCGTTTTATATGATGCTTTATTTGCAAAGACTTTGGCTAAGTAGAAGATGTAGTAGGTAGATGGGAACGCATGCTGGTTTCTCGTGAAACGCATTGTAAGGCATTATGGAACTTCTGGTCCAGTGATCGATTATGTTGAGTGCCATTGTGTGCGATATCATTGATGGTGTTGCTGCCATGTGTGTGACACACGCGCATAGATGTCATGTATTCAGAATAATCATTGACATCATAAACCGTAGATCGAATGTTGACAGGCCACTGATGTGATGCCGAGCAAATTTGACACCTTTGACATAATGAGCCATTTTTAGACCGGCAGCCAATCATGAACTTGGCAGAGCAGGCCGATGGTCCAATCACAATGTTGCCTGCCAAGTTTGAATTGTATGCCCACCAAACCAGCCAATCGCGGCGCAAATGTTTTATGTCATAGCTGTTGCATCTTCTTTGTGTCGACATCGCTACAGTAGCCCGTCCGGTATCTATAGTTTATCACTATGTGATTCAGATAAATGCGTTCATTTAGCTGAGACTGAAAATTTCATTTTATTTACTCTTCGAAATATCGGCCCCCTGCAGGCCGGGGAACAAAGAATTGGCTGGCAGCCCAGCGCTCCCCGGGTGATCTGTAAGAGGCCGCTAAAGAAGTGGGCGCAGTTTTTTGCTGGCTCTCTTGCACAGAACCGGACTGTATATAGCCCTTGTGTGCTATACACGGCCCCTAAACTATAAAAAAAAAAAAAAACCGGGATTTCAGGATAAATGTCTTTGAAAGTTTGATCCATGATTTTGCAGCTATCAAGTGGGAGGGTTATAGCCTAAGTTCTGACATATAACTGACAGTTCAAATCAAAGCAATTATAATGAAATAGATTATGAAAATGTGATGAAAAATTGTAGCATGGACACTTTATGGACACTTTAAAATGTGGCATGGTTTTTCTGTGCAGTAAAGGGTTAGAACGTAATATGTATTGTACTCGGTCATGATACTGATTTTTTTGTTAACCTGTGTGCAGTGGCGGCGCGCTAATGGGGCTTGGGGGGGAAAATGCCCCCCCTATGCCTTTAAAATTTGCAGGGGGGCAGGGCCTCCTCTTGAAACTGGTTTTTGCCTGCAATCCCCGTTGATTATTGGATTTGCTTCTATTCAAATTAAAGTTGAACACTACACATGATTACATGAAACTTGTATACCTAACATGAAGGCTGTAGCCATTTATTGTTGCCTATACTCCTTGGTTACGAAAATTTTTATGCTAAACGGTAATGGATAATGAAAATTTGTAGATCAGCCATCCCCCCTCCCCCGGTCGCGAGGTCTCTGACATCGTCTGCAGCCTGCCCCCCATAAAATGAAACCGCTCCGCTGCTACTGCCTGTGTGCGATCAAAATAGAAACGAATGTAGACTGAAAATGCTGATTGCACCAGTTTGCTTGCTTTTTGCAGAATTGTTTGTCATTACCTTGCCATGATTTTCACAACTTGTGCTTTGGCTCAAATGTTTAAGTATCTTTCTTAATTCAAACAACAAATGTAACACGTGAATTATATGACTTGTCATTATAGTGATTGTAGGAGTCTTTGACGCATTGCTGTTTGTGGCCATTGAAAGGTACCGCGCAAGTTACAGAAACGCGAAACCGCGTCTAATTAATTGAAGTATTTTAAGATTTTGAGGCACGTCTTAGTCACTACAGTTACTACAGTCATCTGGGACATGTAGTGAAAACAATTGTAATACATATCGGATGGCTTCAAATCTTTCAGTTGCTATGAAGCGCAAAGCTGTAAGCAGTACAATCGGTTTTAGGCATTGACCTCCATTACCCAAATTGCGTGGTACATGCTGTGGAATTGTTATAATTGATTTTGAATTTTTTCCGCTCTTCTATTTTCATCATCGATCTGATTGAACATTGAAACACCAATTGTTTGATGCAAGCATTTGTTGAATGGTTAGTGTTTATGAATGGTTAGTGGTTATTATATTACTAAAGAGATTCATTTCGGACTTTATTCGGATTTTATCGTCTTAAAGTATAATTTGCTTGAAAATGTATTTTAATTTTGATTTGGCTACATTAAAAATACTTATTTGTGTGACGTTTGTCCCTTGTACCGTGTTCATGTTTGGCAATTTTAATATAAAGTTGAATATTTTGCTGGTCTTCGCTGTATTACAAATCGCAGTTACTTATATTAATATCGAGTAAATTTGGCGAACTCTTACGCCATACGTATTAGCTACATTGCATGCAATGTAGCTGTTGCTAGGCTCAATAGACCATAATTGATGCTAGTAGCATTAGGACCCTTAGGCCTAGCCGCACCGATGCCACTGCTATCAATATTATCGGTAGATTTAGGGACATTTGAGAAATTGAGTGATTTAGGGATTTCATCATTAACGATATCCCCAGCTCTAACGGCATCTGTTGCACAAACAAAGGCTATCCCGTTATAGATTATATAGAATACTAGCAAGTTGCTCTAAAATTCTCACTTTTTGTCTGCAGCACTGAGCACAGGATATTGGTCGAAAATTCGAGACAGCAAAAATTACACAAAACTACCTACTTCAGTGATTGAATCATTTAATAGTTCTAGTCTCTATTGATCCAATTGCCAATGCCATCGAGCCATGAATAACTTTTTGATACATTATTAGGTTAAATATCTTGCGAGTTTCATCTCACAATACGACGCTAATAGCTATAAGAAAATTTTCGACATGCGATAACAAAGAAGAGAGAAACAAGAGCTGTAAAAGTAACTAGTTCACTGCAGGCAAAGAGATGTTCATTGTTCTTCTCGACTTATTTCGACTTTGTATCCGGACCAGCCATGACCTTCTTGATGAATACTGCAAAACAGAAGACCTTCAGAAATTTTACATACACACTTATCCCTTAAAAAATATTCTTGCATTTTTATGAGCAACACTACATTGTGCACCATAGAATTGACAAACTTTCTCAATTTGCATAAAATTTCAGCACTTTATGGTAAATGTATTATTAATTACTATAGGGGCATGATAATGCCAATTATGTATGCTCAAAGATTCATTTAAGGTCTATCCATCCAGATTATAATACTTAAGACAGTGTCAGTGTGAAGAAAATGTTTGGTAATGCTTTTTATGACCAACGTGTATAATATACTTGTACTAGGATTTTGCTTACAAGCAAAAAAGCGTCATTCAGAAAGCTTATTAATAATAATGCATGAGTAATTTGATACGATTAACATTACGATATTGTAACATAAATATCAATAATTTTTCTTCGTTCTTTCTGCGATTTTCGTACCTTCAAATTTAAGGTTACCATCCAAGTCCTCTTCAGTTCCAGTGAATTTGAATATCTGGTCCACATCAGCGTCGGTCAAGCGTTCCCCTAGAAAACGAATAAATCTGGATGTAGCCTTAAAATTGAAGCATTCATATTGACATTCTTACTACAAAACTGCATGAATATTCAGTAATAGAATGCTGACAATAACTTGAATTTTTTTCATTGTGTCTGTCAGTTAAATAATTTAAGTCGCTCATAAGATTTAGTCCAAAATTATAAACATCAAGTAAAAGAAGCATAAAAGAATAAACACGCAGAAACGATGCATTTATAATAATTACAAGCCACCTAATGATCTTTTTCAGCCTGTTAGAGCAATTCTCATAATTTAATTTGCTGCGCCCGTGGAGCGTATTTTGACTTGATGCTCCCCAACCTCCTTTACAAAACTAAGTGTTCCTCATAGGAGAAAAGGTTGAGCACCCAGGCTCAGCTCACCAAGCATGGTGAGGACGTGTCTGAGTTCAGCTGCCCCCACACAGCCGAGCCCCTCGCGGTCAAAGGTCTTGAAGGCTTCCATGAAGTCCGCAAACGTGCCCGTGTCCCCCGAGTCGTCGGCGACAGCCTTGTATATGGGGAGGATCTCCTCAAACTTGTACTGCTTCTCCCCTATGCACACCCGGAGATCAGTGAAGCGTCAGCAAATACCTTTATTGTACATCCCAATGGGCGTCGACCCGTTCTTGACATTGAGAGAATTCGAATAAATTCCAAGGATATCCAAAATAAAGAAGCACAAATATAGTGTGAGAGGGTGGGGGCCTGGGGGTTACTGAGGGGTTAGTAACCTATGTGAAATTTGAATTTGCATAAGCGTCCACAAGGTCAAACATTTTAGGCTTTGCAGCTGTTTGAAAACAGGCCTAGTTTTATGCAATAGTTTATTTATCGTTGCAAATACGCCCACTGACATGAAACTATTGCCAATCCGTTTCAAACAAATTAGATTTTTAGTCTTCTGCTCTTAACTTATGCGTGTAGGCCTATATTCAGAAAATTAGTTTTCATATGCTCTATTTATATAGGTTCAATGCTTGCGTCTGCATGAAGTGCTTCCAGCATAGGCCAAGAACAAGCACCAGCGGGCGGCTAAAATAACTGGCGTACAATACGCTAAATCATTTCAATCGATATGACCTTGGTACAATGTAGGTTAGTGTTTTTGACTGAACGCATACAATGACATTGTAGGCCTATCTGTCTGCGTGCAACTTACCGAGTTTCTTGGTGCCCCCGTTGGCGAGGACCTGGGCGTTGGTGGGGTTGAGTCCGCAGCAGCGCAGGAAGTCTCCGACCTTGGCCCCGTCCACCATGCCGTCCCGCCCGTCCCAGTAGTCGAAGAGGTCAAACACCTCGCGCACATCTGCAGCAGCACACAGACAGCATCGAGCTCATTCCTTCGTGGAAAGTTGTTAACGGAACCGCATAATGCATCAGTAGAAGAATAGCCATAGATAATTTGACCATGATAATTTGTGCGATAAATGAGCTCGACATTAAGCTATTCAGAACTGATGAAGCAAGTTCAAGATAATTTTTACAAATTTGACCCTCCTTTGTTTCCCTATTTATGTTTCATAATACTTTATTATTGCATTACTATAATGAAACTTTAGTTGATGTTGAAGAAGAGTTCGCAATTGTCAAAATAAGTAGACGACACTCGGAAAAAATCGAAAAGAGGCGTTAAACGTCGCACTATGCAAAAAATTGGCTCAAAACTTTCTTCGGCCCACCCACCGACTTTTTGGCTGAGAGAAACGTATACGAGAGGTTGTTGTGCGCTTACAAAACTGCTCATTGGGTGTACTGTAAGTTGAAAAGTAGACCTAGGCCTGTACAGTAGATCAGACAACGCATAGCCTAAGGCCTACATTTTAGCGACAAACTGGATCTGGTAGCTAGTTTAGTCAAAATGAACCCAGGAAAAATTTCCAGGCTATACATAAGCATTAAAACAGAAATAACATAGATTCCCTCCTCCCTCTGCACTTTTGGCCCGTGTTGTATCTATGGTGCTACTCGAATATCCAAATATCGCACACCGCGCATTGCCAATATAATGCAGGCTACTGGG
This sequence comes from Chamaedrilus cognettii, assembly GCA_034695025.1. Classification (NCBI taxonomy): domain Eukaryota; kingdom Metazoa; phylum Annelida; class Clitellata; order Enchytraeida; family Enchytraeidae; genus Chamaedrilus; species Chamaedrilus cognettii. The sequence continues at coordinate 39,408 of JAQIWG010000215.1, forward strand.
TGTCTGTGCGTAAAGAAGAAGATCGCAACAGTTACGTTTAGAAACTTTCGTCGGCGCACAAACGATGCACTGTACCGGGGAGGTCGCAGCTAGTCAGAAGGCGGACCGAAAAAGCATGCAACGTGCCAAAATCACGCCTAACTCTTCTGCGCGATTTCGTGCTTCAATCTAGGCTAATTTGTAAATTGTAAATTGAACCGACAAAAATAATTCACGCTATCTAGATGGTCATTATATTAGACAGTAACTAATTCATAACTCCGACGCAAAAAGTGTTATAGGCCCTGATGACGTCACTGCATATATACCCAGCAATCAGTTAATTCTGACGTGAAGTCATATTTCGTGCGGAGCCCGCGTGTTAATTAGTTAGACAATGTTGTTGGTCCTCACACAAACTCTGATGTAACCTTATATCTAAACAACCTCGAAACAATTAACCAATCTCTTAGCCTTACATCTATCACTACGTACGGCGAGAAATGGTTTGAATAAAGTGAGAGGTCTGGTAATAAAACTGACAATAAACGCAGAAGCAGCATGTCGCGACAATGACTAAACACAAACAATTCGATTTTTGTACAATACCTGCTGGTAGCGCGCACCAGACAAGAATTTTTAAAGGGGAGGACAAAGTGGAGAAAAACGGAAGACATGGTGGGGGCGGGGGCAAGAATTACAAAAGCGACGACGGGTAAACTCTGAGTGTAAATATTATCTTCCCCCCCCTCCCTGGCTCCCTCCGCTTCCCTTAGAGCCGCACCTGCGTGCAAAACTGGAAAATATAACGTCACAGTAATACAGGTCTAATTGATCATGTACATGCATATATTTACGATCATTAATGGTTAAAGAGTTAGGACTATTTAGGCCTACATAGGTCAACCTTAATCCGTTTTTATTGCCGTTTATAATGGCTGATAGGCCTACTGTACATTATAGGCTACCTTTCACTTTTCGGCAGCAAGTAATGAATCTAAGATTGAGATTCGTAGCTCACATCACAATGACTAAGAAATCGATGAAGAGGACAATAAAATGATACGTATGTTATATGAAGCTTTTATTCGCCATTAGGCAGTTCAACAACATACACCCACACGAAAAGAAAATAATATACAAAACTTAACTAAGTACATACAG
>JAQIWG010000216.1:0-40503 GCA_034695025.1 Chamaedrilus cognettii
TCTCTTCATTTCTGCATACGATTCCTTCTCGAGTAGGTCGTCTATCATCCCTATATGTGCACGGCCTGCCCGGTCCTCTCTTGCCAGCCATTCTTCCCTCCATCACATCTCTCAACAATCCCTCTTCTCCCATTACATGTCCAATCTAGTTTTTCCTTCAATCATTGTCTTTGTTTCCTCCACTCTTATGTCTTAACCATGGCATATGAGCCTGGATAGCATCGAAAAGTAGCCTGAGGTAGTCTCATCGCAAGAAGTTATACCATATTTATATCCTTATGCTATCAATAATACAGAGCACTATTGTACTTTCTACATGTATGTCACAATGCACAAAGACACCTTTTAGTCCCTCTACCAATTAGCAGAGCTTGGCTTTCGATACATTTGTGAACAACATTACAGCTCAGCAAAGTTACGTTTGGATGAATGTTGGCCTATATTTAATCATTCCTACTAGGTAGAATCAAAATTACCAGGAAAGCACACAATGTAACAATTTCATTGTGTACAATTTCCACTAGTCTGCAAACTGTTTGCCATTTCTTTGTGCAGATAAATTCTATTATTTAGTTTTTGGACCTAAATATGGTCACATTCTTGGCCTAGCCTACTGTAGTCTATTAACTGTACACTGGCACCGTTTTTCTGATGAGCAGCGTCAGTGCTTCAAAGAAACTATTTCGTAATATTAAGTTAATTTTCATGAAAAGGCATTATCATCGTACAGAATTTTTTTTACATTGCAGCTAAAGTATCATACAAAAATTAAATTTTTATCAAATAATGTCGCAATTCTTCTTTTAATTTCCTGAGTTCAGAGCGTTTTGTCAACGAACAAATTTTGTTCTTAATTTAAACAAACATACGCTGAACCCTAAATAATTCAAAAATGTGACCGTGTACCATAACTCTACAATGGTTGGATAAGTGCAATGTTGGGCCACCGACGACCAGTGACTACACATCAGTGTGAGTCTTCACAAGGCTGCATCAAAACACCATGCTGCGTGCAAAGCCATCGAAGCTTGACCTGAAGCGAATAAGTAATTGCAGGTCCAGAAGCCTAGACAATGTCACGGCCACAGGCGGTTAATTCCCTACTGATCAAATTTATGATTAAGTGATTAAATTTAGATACTCAAGAAACTTAATTGCGGCACAGCAATTTTCATGCATGAGTTCTAAGCTCACCAATATTGCACCACTACTAATGTACTGTGATGTAAGCTTACATGAATGCGTCTGTAGGCCTAAACTCCATAAAATAAATCTAAGCCCTTAGGGTTCATGCACGTAGATATTACAGTCTGAAAGAATTATGCACATGTATTCCTTTACTGATTTCTTGCTTGCTTGCAATTTAAATTATTGCTTTAAAAGGGAGACCATGACTGTGTGACAATGCATGGTTGTTATAAATTAGGTTAGAGTACATTTTTAAAATGTAAAAATACAATGAAAACAAGGGTCAGTAGCCCAGGCCTATACGTTACATAGTTCACCATAGTTTACCGTCCACAACCAGTCCTCCCCCACGCGTGCTGACGGTTCAACAGGGGAAAAAGCAACACTGCTTATTTCAATCCCCTGACCTGCTACAGTGAAAGCTAGGCATATGTTCATTACTCATTAGCCACCTACATGTACATGCAATCAATTAAAATCTTATGAAACTTGCCTGAAGCAAACTTTCGATCGGCAAACCACAATAGGCTGCACGCAAAGTCGCGGACAGACAGATTATATAATTATATTAGGCCTATAACTAGTCCTCCGCGTCCATACAGAAATGCAGTTAAGGTCAGATGCTTTCGGACCAACTAGGCTTAGGCCTATTTATGTTGCACTTTTAAAATTCTTCTACGTGGCTGACTAAACTTAGACCTACATGCACACGACAACGAAGCTCCACCAAAATATGCATTCCTACCACATTCAATGTGCATGCATGTATTAATAGGTGTATCACGACTGTTCACTGCTTGTAGGCTTAGCCTACTCTAGAAGAAGCTGTGATTCACCTTCGCTGGCGGCAACATCATTTTAGGCTTCAATTTGCTAGCGTGTGTCACCGTGTGATCACAGCATGCCTGCAAACTGATCAATAGGTAACAATCAATAGAAAAAATTAATAGGTGCACACATGATCAATAGGCATATAGCGCAGTAATTAACGCAAAATCGGTGAATATTTAGGCGTACCATACCGGTACATTACATGAATAATTCATACAATTATTGTATGCCTATCGTCGGCCAACGGTACAAAGACCGTCTTGTACAATACTAGCCTACATTAAGACTTAGTTCCAAAATCGCAAGCGAGTCGCGAGAATGGAATCTGCATCAATTCTTCCTGGCTCTCACAGCTGAGTAAATTTGTTAGAAGAACATTAAATATGTTGAGTTTTTATTTTCTTTAAAACACGAGCGTGTCCCGAATCGCCGATTTTCGCAAAAAAAGTTTTTTTCCCCGTTCGGGTTTGAAATTTAGGGTTGGGGCTGCGTTAGGGTTAGGGCTAGAGCTAGGGTTAGGGTTTAGAGCTGAGGGTTTGAATTAGGGGGTTAAGGATGAGGGTTATAAGTTAGGGTCAGATTAGGATTAGGGTTCCGGGCTAGGGGTTCTGAATTTGGGGCAGGGGTTAGGACTTTCTCAGCATTATAGGTTAGGTTAGGGGTTAGGATTATGTTAAGGGTTAGGTTAGGGGTTAGGATTAGGCTAGGGGTTAGTTTAGGGGTAAAGATTAGATTAGGGGTAGGGATAGGTTTTAGTTCGGCAACTGTTCGGCGGATAACAGTTCGGCGGAGTAAATTTCTTTAGCGGAACTTAAAATAAGTTTCGATTTTGATTGAGCATTAAATCTAAATTTTGATTAAATGGTGAATCAAAATCTAAACTTATTTTAAGTTCTTCTAAAAAAATTACTCCAGCTGTGAGAGCCAGGTAGAATTGATACAGATTCCATTCTGGCAAGCGGATCTGCTAAAGTTAGACCTAAACGTAACGTCGTCATAACTTAACCAATATAAATAGGTCGCACGATTTCGCCAAGCGTGACGAAATAGGCCTAGGCTATACCGATTAGCGTTTGGCCATATACCTACGTACGTCTAGTAAATTGGCTCATTTTCTGCATAGGCTTAGACATTTTTGCGACTGGGGGGGGGGGGGGGGCTGGGGCTGGTCTAGGTTTTCCTTTCGTTCCGAGCTCACTATGCTACTGAGGGGGAGCTACAATCATGTATAGGGTAGGGACAGATTTTAAAGGGAAAAATTGCAGCATGGCGGGTTGGGAGACTGAGGTATAGGGCGGCCGTAGGGCTAAACATTATATTAACTCCGTGCTCTTTGTACATGGGAATTGAGGTAGACCATGTGGGGGATTCAACCCTCTCAATCTCCCCTCGTCGATGCAAGCGCTGATGCAACTTAATATGTAAGAGTGTTTGTAAGTTACGGCGGTGATACTTTACGGTTACCAATACGAATGTTGTTGTTGCTTATTTTTACTTGCTTATTTTGTACTTTAAATATTTTTATCTAGTCACGCCTTCACAAATTCAACATGGAGGATTTGTTGGATATGATACAAAATTTTGTAAAACTAATTTAAAACCCGTTCTAGGACAATAGCGCCTGTATCTATAATTAATAAACTAAACTAGAAATTTAGTGTGAGGGGGTTGAGTATAGTCACTGTAGGGAAGCTGTCCATTAAGTAAAAACTACAACAACAAGCGCTGGTAGGACTAGCTGCCCTAGACACGTACCACACCCACTTTAGAATATAACTTCAGCTATCTGACTATGACTAATCAACCACTAACCATAATCTATCTCTAATCCCAGCCTAGCTCTAACTCCAACTTGCTTACACTAACGGGGCTCTAACCGTAATTTGTAATAAATTATATTTTAGCGCGCGAGTGAGTGGCTGTTGCGTTATGCAGGAGTGGGCGTGGTACGTGCGCAAGGCAGCTACTCTCACAGCCGCTTTTGAAAAAATCAATGCTTAATTAAATGAATTATTTTAGTCTATTAGTATTTGTTAATTTGTTGATTGTCAGTCAGTGAGCACAAAATGCCATCGATTATATTCCAAACATCCGTGCATAAAGCGCTCTTCTTCGCATCGCGAGTTTGTTGATGGATGAAGAGTGATGGGCAGTGTGAATCTGAAGAAGCGCAACATTTGTGTCCTGCTCACCATTGTCACGGTACTCCTGACCATCGCCTATGAGCGCAACGCCAACCGACCCAGCCGCTACCGACAGGTTAGATTCTTCTCCAGTTTAAACCCTAATGCTACTTTTCCCATCTATGGTAACGAGTATGTTGGAGAATAGAAGTAAAACGTGGCATAACGAAACAACTTCGTCACTTTCTGAAATAGGTCTTATAGCCCTTCTGTCTATTGCAATGCATAGTAATTCATATGATCCAAATATTTTTGATATTTTTTGATGATTGCTCAGTTCAATAAAATTATGGTGCAACTGATAAGTGTGTGCAAACTGAGTTGATTATAGTAAGTTTTCTCAAATATGTAAATTTGTCTGTGGAAGTAATGGTTACATTAGGATGTTACACTGACATGTGTTACGAACTTGTTTAACAGGTGTATTGTGAACTTTTAAACCATGCAATAAACGTCATATTTTATGATGAATTGAAAATACAATTGCTGTAAAAAACATTTAAATCCGTACATTTTTGTTATTAAATTTTTGCTTAATATTTTCGGATGAAATGTCTAGGTGGTGGATCTGCTGACAGGCAGTGGGGGGGCTGTGTCGAGAAAGGGGGGTGTGTGCAACCATCAGCTGCAGTGGTTCAGCAGAAGTGGGGTTGTTTCCCCAGAGAGCAGCAGAACCATTCACGACGACATCAAACCCGTCGGTATGTCTTTACTTAGGCCTATTTATTAATTATTTAAATTTGTACTCTACATTTTTTGTTGAAGCGTGATGACAAGTTATATCATTTAAGTTATAACTTTGAGATCTTGTTTAAACAGGTAAAATTAAATTTAATTGATCAGATGTATGATTATGTAGTTGAGTTAACATGTCATATATAAGATATACATATATTAATGAACAATGATATAGAGCAGCAGAACCATTCACGACAACATCAAACCCGTTGGTATGTCTTTACTTATTTATTGGTTTATAAAATTTGTGAAATTCAAGTTAGTTTTGATAAGTCAGCATTATTGGATTAATAATAATAATAATAATAATAATAATAATAATAATAATGGCTTAGTCCATTTCGGCATCTAGTGATGTCATCGGAGACTTCCCTTAGCCGCGGGCATCCATCAAGCGATTGATTAAAACCCAAGACGAAAGGGTGGGAGAAAGGGTGCCGGATAGCATGGAGTGTCAAGGTCATAGAACATTGCAGACATTGAACATTGCACATTGAGCAGAGAATATCAGTTTGACGTTATTTAATACTGTACAACGGTGGATTGTTAGTGTCCTACAATATCGATGAGTTTTACGCAAAGTTGACTAATTTGTTGGTACTTTTTTTACTTTAAATACCTTTTTTGTTTGATATGTTACTTTAGGCATTTTAGGCCCACCAGGCTCTGGGGTGCTCTGGCTTCGCTACATCATTGAACAGGTATCACTTTGACGTATTCTCTTTGAAAAATTGACAGACAACGTAAAAAATTATGTATGCTGTTGATAACATCGTCTGAGATTTAATAAATATTGTTTATACCTGAAGTTTTAACGCATGATACCGTGGATCAGATTTTGATTATATTTTTTATGTAGGCTGTTTTATTTTTCAAGTTCAGTCTATTTTTATCGGTTTTTGTTGTTTGTTATAAGGTTTGCCTTTTTGCAGAATATATCATGAAAGACTATATTATATTTGAGCTTATGATCCTGATTGTATTCAATTGTGCATTGCTGTATGCATTACAGTTGACTGGATACTACACAGGCAGTCCTGAGACCACGAGTTCGAATGGCATCTTCAAGGGAGATGGCCATAGCACAAAAGTAAGAAACGCAACTGGATTGCGAGGCAACATGGTTAAGTGGTTAGCATGCTGAACTGCTCATGCAGAGGTCTGGGGTTCAAATTCTGCCGTTGGAAGTGAATTTTAAAATATTTAGAAAATTGCGATGGTTTGATAGTGAATATGTTGCATGTCAGTCATATAGTCTTTGACTAACTTTCTGAGGCCTAGGTTATAAATTCTTCATGCGATATCCGTAAATTTGATATTTGTAAGATATTTGTTGTTATTTTCTAAGTCAGATAAAAAAAATTATTCATCCATGGAACTCCTTGATTTTGTCATTTGGTTTTGGCTCGATGGCGCAGAGTTTGAAATAACAAACGAAAACTATTTTACAAGTCTTACTTGTAAAATAATAACTTGTAAATAGCCTTCTAAAGACTATGATTTTCTTAGGTTGCTTTCGTTATAGCGTCCCAGGTCATTATATTTAATGTGAATATTAATAGAGTTTGCCGTGCCATAGGTTATTTGAGCTTGTGATGTCACTGATTTATATAATCCCTGATTAAATAACTGAAAGCTAAAAAAAATTGTAACTCGGGCGTCAAAAAGTTGGTCTTAGATCAGAATATATGCTTTGTCTCGCCACAGGTTATTGAGTTGTTGGGGTCGGGTTGCCGGCTATCCATGATGTTGCCGCAGGTTATTTGGGTTGGTGGGGTCGCAGGCTATTTTACGGTGCCGCAGGTCCTGGCCATGATGACGTACAAGGTGGAGCAGATTCCCTCGATGCACTCGGCAGTGCTGCTGTACCGAGGCATGCGCGACACGGTCAGGACGCGCTACGCCGAGACCCACGGAGGAACCGGTCTGCTTCAGGCCACACCAACATCGTACTACGGTACGTCGGCCCTTCGGAATGCAGCCTGTGCTTTATCTTAACTTGCCTTTCTGCTTCTTATTTATGCAACAGAGAAGAGCTTTTGCTTTATTTGTCTTAAAGAAATTTGTATTGATTAGTTTCAGAGCAACACTAAATCGCTTTATTAAAAGAAATGATTGATTAGCGTAGGAGCGACACTTGAGCCTTGTTTTCTAAGATTGTGCGTGCGCGGATAGCTGATCTGAGACAGCTCTCTTGAGCTTGTTTGTGATTGGTTGTCTGCAGTATGCTGGACAGGTACTGCGGAGATGTTGAGGCGCTGGGCCACAGCGCACTGTTGAGATTGTTTCTGATCGGTTGTCTATGGTGTGCTGCGCAGACGCGCGCTGGCAGACCTTCGCTGTGGAGGAGTCGCGGCGCTGGGCGGAGGCGTACAACTCGTACGTGCGCTCAGTGTCGCCGCTCCTTGTCATCACCCATGCAGAGCTCTCCGACGCGCACCAGATCCAGTCTCACCTCCTCCGCCTCCTCTCCTTCTTTCGCGTGCCCGTCAAACAGAGCACCCTCGCCTGCGTCATGCAACGCGCCGAAGCCTTTCCTCTCCGGCCGCAAGTGTTTCAGACGAAGGGGTCAAAAAGTGATGGGGGAGCGTTCGAGCCTTTTGATTTGCTGGCCGCCGAGGAGCTTGCGTATTTGAGGAAACTGGAGAATGAGACGGAGACGATGGTGGAACACGCACGGACGCTGTTTAGACCAAAAGTTTGAGTGGGGGGGTGGATGAAGCGGGGGGGTTAGAGGGAATCAGTTTCTTTGCAGTCTGGTACTCTAGTCTACATATTGGTTTTTTTTATTGAATATTGATTGGAGTTGTTTTAAAATTGTAATCTTCACTCCATTCAATGCCATTGAGTCTGAGGCTGCATGGCTGCAGAATCATTTTTCATATGCAGCAGAAGGTATTAAGTTGAATGAAAATTGAGTTGAGATATTTATTCTATATGTAAATATATTGATAAATAGATAAAGTGTTCGCTTATTGATGCATTATTGAATTCAATTTCTTATTGAAATTTTAGCATAATATTATTATTGACACAAAAGTTATGAAAAGAAGTATATATTAATGTGTCTAAGACTTTATATTTACATAAACATATCATGGAATCGCTTATCTGCATTAAATGTGTGGCTACATTTTTTTGCATATGCTTATTGTTCGCTGTTTTTCCAACGTGTGTGCAACTTAATATAAAAATTTAACGCTGAATCGTATGTACTTTAGTATTATTATCTGAGTACTTCATCATTTGCATGTACAGCACAGTTAAGCACACAGATTCTAGTCACACTCTTCGTGTTTTATTCTCTACTAATGTGCAGTCGTTGATTGTGATCCTTGGTTCCAGTCAATTGTTTACCTATATCCCTCGTGTTGTGTATTGTTCAAGTACCCATTGTGTACTCTGTGAGGCTGACTTGTTTTAGTTCTTGACTGTGAGATTTTTTATTGCGCTCCTATAATACCTCTTGTTTTTATTAATGTAAAAGATTCTAGGCAATATTTAGAATTGCCTCTTTGTTATGTCGTTTGTTTCTTGGTACTAGAAGGTGCTGGTACCAGAATGTTCTGCATAAATTTGTTTTCATTTGTCTGTTTGTCTCCTCATTTTTAATGTCATTGGTCTGCGCCAGTCTTGTATTTGTTTCAGACTACTGTAAAACATGAAAATTTGGCTGCACGTTATTTTGCAATTTTGCCTCTCAGAAATTTGGCTCACACTTAAGTGTGGCATTTTTGAGGACATGTCCATTATATTTTGCTTCTGCAGCCTTGTTTTGGCGCATGTAATTTTGCAAGTTTCACCGATTCGCGAAGTTCGTCAAAATTACATGCACGGGAAAATTTAGTGTATTACAGTGCCGTACCGTATGTTGTATATTTGTTAAAACCGTATAGTATGTTAATGTGTCCTTGACATTCATCTTTCAGATGTAGTGGACAGTGGCTGTAAACTGTAAACTTTACGACTGTTTCGTTTTTGTTAGGCGCTGATCAAACGCTATAACTTATTGTTCAATAAATTGAATTTGTTATGTGACGTTTTTGTGAGCGTAAAATACTAATTTTTTCACGCGCTCCGAATTTTATTAAACGTGAGTGTGGCTTCAATTATATATTTATTACTCCGATAGATCAACTATGGCACAAATAAATCAACCAATCATAATTAACCTCTCCTATTTGCGTTTTGCGCTGTTTCAAGATTGTTAGGATAAAATGTATGCTATATCGCTAACCCACGTGCTTGAGAAAAAGGATTAAGGAAAAAGCGGAAAGGAAAAGAAAAAAGAAATCTTGACCAGTGATTAATTTTATGTTCAGTTTAGTATCGGTGCTAAAAGTTAATGTTTTCGTCATTAACGGCGGAAACTGTTGTTCCGCGTTATCTCCCAATGTTTCCGAAGGCCTTCAGATGCTTCTATGGCGGATAAAGCCATTTTTTTAGAATACATTTCTGAAGCCATTTTTTTGAGAAGAGAAAGGGTTTCGAGCCGGTGTGGCTTGCGCTGATAGAAACCTTTGAGATTCTGTTTATGGTTATCGATGAAGTATTCCCGTCTACGCTCCACATGTGCTGGGCAAGAAACATTGCATGTTCACACTTAATACCTCGTTGGTTTTGCTGCATTGTAGTGAAGGAAAATGATGAAAATACCAGACAGACTCGTAGGCACAAGTCGCAAAGTCGAAACAGTTGCAAAGTCGCAGTTGTAAAGTCGCGATGCGCATTTTAACTAAAATATCCGGCTAGGGGTTAATAATTTTGATTAACCGTGACCGCACCACTGTACATCAGTTCACGCGTGTCGCCTGGCTCCCTTGAACCATTATGCATACAGTATAAGCCTGTTATTATGCATAAGTGCAATGTTGCAATTTTGTGTGTTATAATGCTGAGCGTTGTGCGGGGATGATCTCATTTGATACATATTGTGTGCTTATTGGCTGATGTATTTTCATTCCGCTTCAGTGCTGCTGCTACCGATAATTCTCCGTCAGTTCTCAGCACAGCAATTAGTAGAGGACGCGTATACCATGGCCTCTCTGGTTTTTAGACTTGGCGCTGACATTTGAATTATCTATGGCTTCATCAGCGATCATGTATTATCGGAGAAAGACTTGCGTTGTCTGTTACAAACTTTGTAATTGTCAAATAAAAAGTGATCATTTACAAACATTATTTCTCATCGTTATTATTACAGAAACACCAGTGACCATGAACACCATGAACATAAGATCAACTTCCATAGGCACAAACTTAAAAATAGTAGTCTTAAAAAACAGCAACATCGTAGGACTTAGGATGCAGCTAGACCAAGCCCTAATCTTACCAGCTTTGCCTTTGATTACTATATGTATAGTAAGTATCACAAAATTTAAATAATTTTATTGGACTTCTAAGGCAATTTAGAATCTAGCAAATTTAATATGGCAAACCATTGAGAGACTCGGTAATTGAAAGACTTAATTGAAGTACATGTAATTAATATATGCACGCATGATGTAACTGAAAAATCAGAATGACCGATATGGCTACCATTAAATTCTTAAATAACAAATATTTCTACACAGCATTGACCATTATATGGTTGAAAATGAACAATAAGTAATTTATTGTTCCCTATTTAAAAAGCTATGGCGAAATCATCATATATGCATTCTCTCCTTCACCTCTGGTAATGGACAGACATCAGAGAATCCTTTACACCCATTTACAACAATTTACTACCGCAAACTTAATAATTACAAAGTCAACAGAACGTATTATTATAAGCATATTACGTACATACAGTATATGTTCTGTTGAAGTATTACCAAAATCATAACTGCGTCATCCACAGAAGCCTGCTGCAATCGTCTGCACATAACACCATTTTTCATGACTAGTGTCCATCCGCAGCAGAATCAATACAGAATATAATGGATCTCAGTTCATAATCTTATATCTTCCATCACTAGACTATAAAAAATTGTCAAATGAAGATTCTGATCCAAAAACAAATCAGTCCAGCTTAAAGAAACATAAAGCACCGATCTATAACTAGTACTCAAATAACTAGGCTCCAACACTAGTTCATTTAGATGTCTACTGTATTATATTGCTACTGCATTATGAATATTTTTTCTATCCGCTTCACTGATGCACCCATAGGAGATTCGACCGACGTTATATTTCAGTTTTCGTTCCCTTTCACCTACGAAATTTAACTGTATCATCCAACCGTTATATTGTAATTTTTCTGTCCATATTTTTGTAAAGTAATGTGGTTTTAATCTGTTGCTCCTTGTTTGTTTGCGCTTGTTTATTCAAGACGTAGGATAGACCTGTACTACAGCATAATGCCATTGTCCCTACATCCTGTTAGAATGAACATTGAACCAATGTGAAAATCAGTTGCACACAATGAGCGAAAAACATCAAGCTAGAGGGTTAGTGTTCAACAATCCCAGGGAAGAAGTAGAGATACGACTTAGACAGAGTGTCATCTAGTGAGATAATGCTTGGTCGACGGATCATCGGTCGTGCTTTGTCCCCCTTCTCTTCAATTTTCCGCCCGGGCTCCGAGAATGCTTCCGAAATAATACCGTTAACCTAAAATACATTGAAAAATTCTGAAACGCATTACATAAAATTGAAGCGTTTTAATAAAATGCCATAAAGGCCAACCTTAGACTCAAAGAAGCAGACGATCGATACTATAAACTAAAGATGTTGCGTTATCTCAAAACGCATATAATATTTGTACTCAATTTCGTGTAATGTATCTTATACACAAAAAATTCACCTAAACACAAAATATTTAAGAAATAAAATAATACAAATTAAATAGAAAAGATTTAAAAATCATTTCCTAATATTATAGTCATATGCAAAAATCTGCTAACTGTCCGTCAGTCAGCAAAAAACAGTAGCATCAAACACGTCAAAAAATCAGTCGCCGCATAGCACTGAAAGGGTTCAGCAATATCCCAACGAATAAAGCAAAAGTTCATGGTAACACCAGTTGGTTCCACGTCAGCGTTTGTTGCAGCTTGATCGTAGAAAAACAGCAGGTGTAATTTTTGGTTTTATCTTACAAACAATTTTACACCAGAACAAGAGGTTTTTTAACTTGGCCCAATTTTTTTTTCAGAAACTCGCTGGAAGTATGAAAAACATAAAGATGCAAATCCTTGCAAAAAACTCTACAAGAAAGCAGAGAAAAACAGGAGAGTGAGTATACACTTAGCTATGAAAATAATAAACCAAAAGGAAACATTTGCATCTAGAGGCCCATCCTACCTGACGCATCATGGCCGATACGTCAGTGTCGTGGGCCGACTCAATGAAGACTCGAATGATGGTATCCAAATATTCTGATCACCAGAAAAACAAACAAATTTAAATTTAAAATATAAATATATTTAGAAACAGTAATATAAATACGAAATCAAAAAGCTTAATATTGCAGTACATAATGAAAGCTTAGAGATTGCGTTAACCCCTAGTCGGATATTTTAGTTAAAGTGCACTTCGCGACTTTGTGACTTTGCTTAGCAAGGCATCCACTCCAGCCTCCTCCTCGACACGCAGCAACCCTCGACGAGTCTGTCTGGCATTGCGCTATTTTTAAGCCTTTTTCATATTTTTCTTCACTATAATGCAGCAAAACCAATGAGGTATTAATTGTAAATGCATAATAATGAATAATATAATAATGAAGCTGCATGCCAGCATTAATGGCATCGACCGAAAGTTATTACTAGTTAGCTGACCAGTTAACAGTATGTAATTTGATTAAATATTTTAAGAAAGATCATTATTATTGATGCCCCCTCATAATTATTTGCATGCATGATCATGTGACCCTAAATAAATTTTAGCTATTGAGCTAGTTCATTAATAAATATTATAAATATGAAAACTTATCAACAGCTGGCGCGTCACATTTTAGCTATAGTGATATGGTAAGCGTAGCAAAGCCCATTAAGTACTTATTCATCTAAAGAGTACCGCACTATAAATATAATAAAAGACTGAATTATCGAACTGAAGAAGATGAATACCTTGGTGTAACGAGAATCCAATGATAAAATCCCTGAGACTGAGCGCGGGGTATGCTGTGCTGCCCTCTGCTCCTTCGCGCCTCGACGCACACGCAATATTCTGATTGGCGGATGTCTGGCTTAGTGGTTTGTCGTTAGACAAAGCCTGATTAGACAGCATTAAATTAGTCAGTGTTTCATCAGGCAGAGTTTGATTGGGCGGTAACGGGTTCGGCGTGACCTGATTGTTGATCTCCGAGGGGATTGGCTGACATTGGGCCCAATGGTGTGTTGAAGGAACTGCGTCTGACTCAGTGAATCCAGCTTGTGTGGAAACGGAGGCGGATGATTGCGAGAAATGACTGTGTGTGGAAGGGATAGCTGCATCCGACTCCGTGACTCCACCATCCACTGAAGAGCAAACACGCATTCACACGCAATCAATTAAAAGAAATCACTACATTTGATTAACTGCATAAAACTGACGATATTTCTAGTAAGTTGTAAACACACATTTTTACTGTGTAATGGATATAAAATTACACAATTTAAATTATGAAACGCTTGAATTAAGTAAATGATGTAAACTAATGAACAATTTTATTATTTTATTTTAATAGCCATGAAAATCAAGTGCAGTAAAATGGTTAATATACTGCAGTAGCCATGCGGTAGAACAATAACGAATTATTAGCTTACGCTCTACTGCCTAACTGAACAATTTTCCTAATTAATCCTTTGCCTAGATGATGTCAAAGGTAATCTTACAGAAAATCTGTTCTGCACACTGCACAGCAGTCACATTTATGATTCAAAAGCAGTGGACTGTGTCAGATCTAATTATTTGATTGGCTCGTACTAAACTTGTACTCGGGTCAAGTTTACTCACGCGACTGCATAAACATAAGCTTTGGTTTCCCTCTCAACGCCACACATTCCGCCAGAAGCCGGAGTATCTCTCTAGGCTGTACAGGAACGCGATCCTTTCCGTACAAACAGTCAATGTTTCGGTATCCCTGTTCAGTCCGGTTACCATGGAGACGCATCCCTCCGATGCAGAAAATGACGAGACACTGGTCGTCATGGAGACTGGGATCCATCGACAGCCGAGCAATTTTATCTTTGACGATCTTTACAGGACAAAATACATAAATAAATAAATTCCAAGCAGGGCCTAAAATAAAAATTGAGTATTTGCTTAAATTTGTATATAAATTTAGTTTATGATTTGTATCATTTAAAGTTGACTGAATTTATCATATGCATATAAATTAAGCTGCAAGTGAATAATAGAAATGTGACTGTCCTGATGCAACCTAAACAAAAATAAAAATAAAATGACAGTAATTTTCATTACAAAGCTATGACACTAATCGTTAAATTTATGAAAAATATATTTCAAGATACTTTCCGAAGGTCATTTTTAAAGAACGCAGATTATATGATATACAGAAATTAATTTCTGTCGTAAAGATTACCAAAAGACTGAACCAGAATATACATGACAAATTCTTTATCTAACAGCCAAAATAAATTTTAAACTAAATTCTAAAATTGTTACTAGTTAATATTTAAATTTTCTGTTCATGTTTATAATCTGAGTAGGCTACAGTGGCTGTAGCTGACCTGAGCTGAGGGACAGCGAAGAGTTTCAACAGAAAAGTGAAGATATAAAAAGAGACTTCTCAGACTTTGTTCACTCTTCTCAAATCTTTTATTATCTGATAAAACCGACGGCACATAGAATATGAAGCACTTGCCTCGATGAATCTTTGACATGGGATATGACTAGAAACAGAAAGCAATGTGCACAGTCATTAACTTATTAATTGATCCGCACACACAAATATTTATATTTCAGTGTAATACATGTACATGTACACTAACACAGGAATTATCACACTTAATAAATGAAAGGATATATTGTACCGTAGCTTCAAATATGGATAAATCGGTGCAATCAGATCTGAATATATATATCTAACAGTAATTTAAAGCTCTGGCCGAAATCTTATTACGACTCATATCTAGTAATACATTAGCTTAAATTGTGATGCATGCAGTGCACTAAGAAAGCATAAAGGTTTGCAACAAAATTTGCAAGTGATAACGCATGTTCAATTTTTAGCGTACCTCTTTAACACAAAATTCACAGCCCTAAAACTAACTAACTAATTAATATGAACTATCAAATGTTCAAACAAGATAAGTACTCAAAAAAGACACCTCATGTTTCCGCAGTTCATAAAACTGTCGTGGTGTTATTACGCGTCCATCCGCTGACCCAATCAAGCCAGACTGATGATGCAATGGGCCGAATCTTCCAGCCAATGGATCCGGGGGACCAGTCTCTTGTGTTCCGGGCTGGGTATTGGTCCCCCACTGCTCCTTCGATCCACTCATGACGTCATACCTCATGACGTCATAACTCCCATCCCTTTGCATAGAGATATACTTGAAATCTGAGCAGAAGTGCCAATGACAAAAAACATTCCTAAGAATGGCTAAATACCTAGAAATAGGTCAACAGCAGAGTAGGCTAACTAATCAGGATTATCTCAACAATGACCATCATATGTAAACGAATTATGTTCCCTGATAGAGTTCATGTAAGTAAAGAAGTATCAAGCTATATATCCCTTTGTATCTATTGTATCTTTGTGTCTATTATATATGGTATTGAAACATAGTATAAAGACACAATGCATATAATTTAACATTGATATTTTATTAATTGAAAACCCAAGTAACAAATATACAGAAAAATTAAAAAATTGTCACATATTTCACATGGAATGGCGCATGCTTTTCACAGGCATTTACAACTTTAATGAACAAAATCATTTTGACCAAGGGCAAGCAAGAACTAAAGCCTAGCTCTTCGAAGAATTTAAGTAACATTTAATTAAAGCTTAAAATACCCTAAGGTTTTTAAAAAATATTAAAATATTTAAGTAAATAACAAAATTCACCTTGTTCTATTTCAGCCACCGGGTGGCTCAGCTTCAAATCTGTATTTGTGCAAAAGAAAAATTAATTTAGCTGTTTTTGCTACGATACAAAAAATCAGGCTACTACTCAACCAAGCTAGAATGGTACCATAACCATGCTAGCATGGCGAGGCCTACGTAGTACATTACATATTATTCAAACAGGCCTAATCATGTTTCGGGCAAGGCTCAGACTTATCCTGAACATTCAACGACTGCAAAACTAACATTGATTTTACACTAACTAACTAACCTCAATTTTATCGTGTAATTTGTTAATGTCCATGTTTTCACACAGGTTTACACGTCTTCACCCGCCCTGATCAGGACTGCTGGAGCTGGGTTTTTACGGCCGGATGCCATTCCTAACGCCAACCAAATAAATTATCTGGCACGGGATTTAGCAGCTAGCAACACTTGTGTGTTTAACAGCCTGCCAGCTGAAGGGCCTGTAACGACATGGTTTCATAGGTGCCGGCGCGGGGACTTGAACCCTGGTCCTCTGGACTCAAAGTCCGACGCCTTAACCACTACACCACAGCGCCTTGCTGTGCAAAACTAACATTGATGATGATCGAGTAAAACAATAAGTTCATCGCGCTTCAATTGCAACCTACAAACCTTACATATCATTGCATAATCGCGGAGGCCTTGACACGCTTTGAGTGAGCTTAATGATATGCCGATCCACGATGCAATCACTAATTTATAGTATCGCATCCTTCGCGCACCACTGTCTGCTTTTAATATAACAATGAAATGACAAGTATGTCCATTTTAACAAAGAGAATTCTCCCATATTCTTTATCTAAATATACAACCCATTCATATAATGATCAACCACAGATTTAAGCAATTCCAAAAGAGGAGTTCTGCAAGAAGCAGCACCTGCTTCAATGAATGCTTTCTTATCAGACGACGTCTGTAGCAGCTCGGCTGCCTCAACCTGGTCAGTTTTGAGGAGGGCCTGGCGAAACTCCTCGAAGTCCTTGTCTGGGCGCTTATGCAGGGCATCGAGGATGGCCTCGTTTTGTTTGTAAGGGTCTCGAAGCACCTTCACACATACAAATGTATGTTTGCTAGCTACGCCTATTACTAGACTATTAGTCTATTATAATTATCATTACATTCAATAATTAGCTTAAACAGCAATCATAACCTAAACCACGCGCACGCATTCAGAAAATTATTTGTGCACTGTCATTTTATATACTTTACACAAGAGTGAAATAATTCACAAGCCGTTACTGGTAGATATAGGGAATGATGGACTTAGTAATAATTTAAACCCATTTCTATATTTAGCCCATAACTAAGCCCATAACTTAGCCCATAACTAAGTCTAAGCTCAACCGTTTCATTGACAAAATCATTGACGTTACAGAATGCCTGCAATATAAAAGCTGCTTCTAAATATATCAAGATTCAAGATACAAACCATGCGATTAGCCTACTAAATCTTGCTCAGTGCAACAATGCATTCGGTTACAAATTACAATCGCTCCAAGACTTCAAGTGGGTGTCATTTGGTTCGGTGCATTTCATGTGAATCGAGGCTTAACATAGACCGGTGTTCTTCTCCTAACTACTTCAAATGGTTTTCAACTTTTTCAACTTCACAAATCTTGCTCAGTGCAACAATGCATTCGGTTACAAATTACAATCGCTCCAAGACTTCAAGTGGGTGTCATTTAGTTCGGTGCATTTTATTTTCATGTGAATCAAGGCTTAACATAGACCGGTGTTCTTCTCCTAACTACTTCAAATGGTTTTCAACTTTTTCAACTTCACAAATTCAAAACTCAAGTTTAGGCCTACTAGACTCTGATATGCTGAACACTTCTGTAGACTCTAAATTATAGTAGATCACTGGAGTTACTAAAGTCCTGCTATAGTTGATGACATACGCGCTACACGCACCACGGCCTACTAAATACATATAACCAGTACCGATATGTAACTAACTCAGTGACATGATATCGTAACCTAAGCTTCCTTATTCTCAGCAAATGAAATTATCTTCGCTATGAACAACATGATAACTGTTTATGACAGGCAATGGTCAAGTGACAACATTGTTTCCTTTAGCCTCTTGACTATCAATGACTTTCAAGAAATTTCCACAACTGAAGCACTTTATTCACTACGACAATTATTCACTACGACAATTTGTTTCAATGTAGGCCTATACCTCGATGGACTTTGTTTGTCGTTTGGTGAGAATGCTTCGCGCCAACAGTTCCGACATGAGTCCATTGTCCGGATCCATTGCGTCGACGAGCTCCGGACGCTTCTTTATGAGAATTATAGACAGTTCTTGACGCATGATTAGACAGGCGACTTATCCACAACACCACCTTGCAAATAAAGTTACACGCATAGCAACGTTGTGTTGCTACAAAATTTAGCTGCTACAAAAATTTATGTATGTTGAAGTAATAAGCTTATATATAACTATTATATACAGTACGGTACAACTCGCAATAATTAACTTGATGATAGTCATTTTATATGTAAATCAACTAATGCACGATAAAAATTCACTGCAATGTTAAATAAATACAATAATTCACTATATGTGTCAACTATTAATTCGACCTACAGAACGCGGCCTACATAATTCTTCAATATGATTCGGTATATAAAAAAGCAATAATAAGTAATATTTAAATATGTCATAATAATAAATTAGAATTAAAATATTATAAATTCGCGTCTGGCTAAAGAAAGATGAACAGAATAAAATTAAGGGGTAAGTAGGCTACTGCAAAATTATGTTATTTAATAGATTAAATAGCCTAATATTGCGGGCTACACTTACCTCTGAATTTCAGACTACTAGGCCTTCTCACAACTTTCAGTTAAATTTCTGAAATCAACAGATCAGATCTCATCTATCAAGCTGATAATGAACCCCGCGTCTATATGTACGGAGGTAAATTATAATCGTAGTCTTGTTAAAAGCAACCTAATATTGCAGTTATCAAAAGGCAAAGACAAAATAGCCAGAAGTTCGCAGTCAAATTCACGCAGGCCTATAGACCTACAATACAGCATCCGCAAAACGTAAACACTTATGACACATAGAATTTTACAGACATTCCCCAAGGGAACATCCCATGGGGAAAACCCGAGCCACCTGCTCACGTTAATGTCAATCCATTCGATAGATGACAGCAGCCTTGCATGCAGAAGTCGGGACCCTGTTTTACTAACATTTTTATTGCAGAAAGCGGTTTGACTACAAGCCGACAATAAGCGCGTGCACTCGCAGTGCCCCGGTGGCGCAATCGGTTAGCGCGCCGTACTTATAGGCAGTATGTGCGAGCCATGCGGAGGTTGTGAGTTCGATCCTCACTCGGGGCACATTTTTATTCATCGAATCCTGACTCGTGGCACATTTTATTCATCGAATCAAATAATTAATTCGCATAGCTATTTATAGCATCTTAGCTACAGTTACAATACTACGAGTTTCAGAACTACTGAGCACAACCAATCGACTTTGAACTGACTGCGCAAAAGTGTACTTAATTTAGAAAGCACTTTTGTCACGAAAACTCTGTTATGCAGAGTTTGAAAGTTTTTGTTCAAAAGCTAACTATTTACTTAATTTTTACTGCTAACTATTTACTGCCAATTATTTGCAATAATAATTATTACTATACGATTGAGTGTAATATTTTGCATAATTTTCCAGTTGTGGCTCGATTGCCAGGCAAGACCATAGTATTTTAGAAATTTTGATCAAAATCAGTCGAAATTTGGGCGGGAGTGCGGAAAAGTATAATATAGGAGGTATGTCATAATCAAATGACAATTTAGTATTAGAGAGATAAATAACATTGAGAGTAAAATACAATTTGGAAATCGGCTGAGGGGCAACAAGACCCCCTTTACCACTGATTCGACGTAACGTGTGCGCTGTTTTATAGGCCATCTACTATGTAGGCCTTATAGGCCTAGTTGTAGGCCAAGTACAAAATGATGCTTAAAATTTAATAATGTGGAGTTAATAATATGCATGAAGACTTATAGCGAGAACTAGAATGTTTAAAATACATTTAATATTAACCGCTTATTACTAATTTCATTCATAATGATCTGATATTACAATATTACTAACGAATTATTTGTAATTTGACATAGCTGTTACTTGTTTTTTATTGCATAATAATGGAAGATATATAGTAAATTTATTACTATAATGAATATTAATTGCAGATTATAATAACTTTTATGCAAGTCTCCAACTATGTGATCCGTATTACTGTATTTAAAGTTTAAATGTCAAGAGACTTTAAATTTTAAATAGTTTCAATTCGATTCGAGGAAATTTAGGAAAATTTAGTTGTGATTGTGCATTTTGAGAATCGAAGAGCAAGACTTATATTAGTGTAATTGAAGGGTTTAACGTCTAATTACAAAGTTTATTTAAACACTTGGAGGTTAGTTTTGAATTGAATCATAATATTTGAAGGGAAGGAGCATGTACATCTCTTGTACGAGCTGTGTAAATTAATCCATATGATTATATTGCACCATTAAAAATCTTTATCAATCACTTACCAGCTTGAAGAAAGCAGCGAAGGTGCGAACTTTTATAGATCCAGCGACAGTTTAGCAGAAGCTTGCGAGCAGTATGATTGCGGCCCTGCGGAGGACTCTGTTTGGGGTGACTAGCTGTCGCCAGCTTGCGCTGTTTAGGGCGTATACCCGCCCCATCCTCAAAGTAAAAATGGAGGGGGCACGCATGAGAGAGCATGCCATCGACATTTTCAATACAGCGTACAAGGCCGTCCTTCCTCAGGTACTATGGTTTTTTTTTTTTCTGCTATCATTATCATACCGTAATGTTATAATTGTCCATAGCTGCAGATTCGGCGTCTTTGTAGAGCATACATTGTATTTGCGTACTATTAATGCCAGTGGTTGAATAATGAACAAGTTTTAGCAATGTTCTCGGCTTTCACAAATCGATACCTGTAGAGATCGTGTGATATTTCAACGACTCTTTGTGAAGGCTAGCGCTAGTCATTTGCACTAAATCTTTCTTTAAGTTTGTAAAAAAAAATTGTCATGTGTTATGTACAACATTCTGATTGATTTATTAATAGTATTTAAATACCACTTGTCGTAGAAATTTATGCTTAAGGCCCACTTATTTCTTGCCTTTTTTTGAGTTCTGAGCATCAGATATCAGATATTATATTCAATCTTTATGTAGTCTGTCGTGACGATTAAATAGAACTAGAAATGCAGCAACTCTTTGATTCTGTTCTGTGCCAGGCGATGGTCGAGAAAGCGATGAAGCTCGATGGCAGCAACCTGATAATCGGCGACCGGCGTTACTCACTCAACCGGAACGTTTACATCGTGGCGTTTGGCAAGGCTGTCATTGGCATGGTGAAGACCGCCGAGGACATTCTGGGTGAGCACGTGGTGGGGGGCGTGGCCAGCGTGCCCTGGGGCATCCAGGACACCTTTAAGCACCTCGGCAAGTGGGACCAGCTGCCAGAGGCACGCAGCAAGGTACAGCGGCAAATTTATAGTAACTGAATTATGATAGTTAATTGAATTTTTTAAGCTGACGAATTTAAACATTGCTATTTTTATGCATATCTCATATTCTTAATATTTTTTTCACTTCTTTATTTTGACTTGTTATTTTCTATTCTCGCTACTAGCTTGAGAGACTTTTAAAAATTGGTGTACTGTAATCATAATATTTTTTTTTGGGTTTACTGACTGTGTAGCACAAAGACTATATACCGTAAATTCGGTTCTGTGCAAGCGAGCCGGCACAGAACCGCAACCCCTTCTTTGGCCACCCTTTGTAACTCGTCCGGGGCGCTCTGGGCTGCAAACCAATTCTTTGTTCCCCGGCCTGTAGGGGATGTTGTATTAAACAGGGACGTAGGCACTTTGCTACCTGTTTTGCTACATTTTTATTTACAGTAAATGATGAGTTATTATTACATTTCGGTATATATAAAAATGTAATATATATGAAGTCAATTGTAACCATTAGGTTCGGGTGCTGGAAGGCGCGGTGCACAACATGCCCGACGAACGCGCGCACGCCGCCGCCATGGAGATCCACGCCCTGCTCCAGTCCCTCGGAGAGAACGACATCGTGCTCGCTCTCATCTCCGGCGGGGGGTCGTCCCTTCTGCCCGCGCCCATTCCCCCCGTGACCCTGAGTGAACTGATAGAGGTCACGCAGCTGCTGTTCAGACGAGGGGCGTCCATTCCGCAGGTCAACACGATCCGCAAGCATTTGGAGCTGATGAAAGGCGGTGGGCTCGCGAAGGCTGCCTTCCCTGCGCAGGTGAACTAGCCTTGTTTCTATTATTTCATTGCTTTCTATCTTTGCATTGCATGTGTAGTGGTTGGGTAGAGGTGGCATTGCGATGCCAGCCAATCAGATCTTACTAATTCCAGCTCTATCCATACCACTGCATGTGTGTATACCCACTGTTTTTTGTCGCTTGGCGCAAGCCTTCTGTTAGCTTATGAGCATATGCTCAATCTTTGTATTTACATGTAGGCATGCATTCATTGCTGGCATTAGCCTACAAAGTTTTATAAGTGAAATAGAAAAACGTGTGCGGTAGCCATTACCCATGATGCAATCTAAACGATACTCGTATCAAATTTTGCTTAATATTTAGCTAATGAAACAAAAAAAAATTGAAAATTAAATTATGGTAATTATATTATGAGTGCATTAGCTGTCAGCTGTGTTGATGTATTCTTAAGTTTGACCACAAATAAATTATTTGTTCGCCTCGGCAGGTGATCGCGCTGCTCATGTCTGACGTGGTTGGCAATGACCTCCAGTACTTGTCGAGCGGCCCGACGGTGCCTGACTTCACTACCCCGCAGCAGTGCCTCGACCTGCTGCACAGCCTGCGTCTGCACGACGTGACGCCGCGCGCCGTGCTCACCGTGCTGCAGCAGAAGGCGCAGCTGCCCGAGTTCACCAAGGACATTGTGGGCCGGGGGGAGAACATAGACCTCGAGCAGGTCGTGCAGAAGAACCAGCCGAGCTTCCACTGCGCCAACGTGCAGAACCTCATCATCGGATCGAACGTCATTGCGCTCGCTGCAGGACACAGGTGCTGTTTGAAGACTTAGTGTCTTTATTTCTTAGTTAGGCCTACATTTGATTTGACCATACGAAAGGCATTGATGCTGCAGTCATCATTTAGTTTATCGTTTATGACTAGTATATTTACGCTGTGTTTTGGCTTTAAGACTACTCGTAGAGTTATATTCAAATTTTAATCTAAGGGGTTTGGATTATTGTCATTCATCTTTGATTCGTTTATTTAGCTTTATATATATTTAGCTCGACTCAGTTTATTGTTGCTTTGCACAGTCAGGCTGAATTTTTGACATTTTGTGATTTGCGTAGACTAGCTGACTCCTAGATCTCAGAAAATGTAAATTATAGTTTCTGCTTCATTATTGTAAACAGTTTTGCATTGTATTGATCTGGAATATACGATTCAACTACTGTTTCTCACGCTTTGCACCCACGCGCAGGTTCGCCGAGTCTCTGGGCTACGGTGCGTTCACGCTTGCTGCACCTGTCGTGGGTGACGCGACGGAGCGCGGTCGCATGCTCGCCCTGCTCGCCGCGTACATCTGTCGCTCCATGCTGCATGGGCGCGGTGCAGACCCCGCGCTCGTGCGCGCAGAACTTGACATCGCGCGGCTCGGCATCGAGAAACGAACAATCAACGAGCTGCGTCGGCTGCTCGAGAGGAGCCGACACGTGCGGCGGCCGATCTGCGTTCTGGCTGCCGGCGAGACGACGGTGAGGGTATCGGGCCGGGGGAAGGGCGGCCGCAACCAGCAGATGGCGCTGTCAGCCGCGCTCACGCTGCATGAAGTCATGGGGGACTTGTCGACGGAGTTTGCCGTCGAGATATTGAGCAGCGGGACCGACGGGCAGGATGGACCGACGGATGCGGCGGGAGCGATCGTTGATCCAGACACGGTGAAGCGCGCGGGGAAGAGCAATCTCGACCCGGCGGCCTTTCTCATCGATAATGACTCATATAATTTCTTTTCGCGACTAGACCGCGGGAGGAATCTGGTGAAAACGGGACTGACGGGAACGAACGTGATGGATTTGCACTTTATTTTGGTTAACCGGTGTTGGTCGTAGCCAGGAGGGAGGGGGAGCTGGTGGGCGGAACGTTAAGTTAGGGTTTTGGTGTGATGGAACGTCGGGCAGTGACCAAATCACTGACGTTTAACGATCGTTATGTTCTCTAGTATTATTACTGTTTGATGCTTATTGATTGTCTTTATGTTATCTATTGCAATATTTTCTTGACAATTATCGATCTGATTCAATTATCTGTACATTTTGCCATGTAGATGGTGAACTGTTCTATAGTTGATATGTGAACAGGTCGGTATGTATCTCGATGACAATTTCTCGGCTGTATATTTTATTCTCATGCGGGTTCAAGTATCGATAACGTGTTTGGGTGATACAGATCAATAGACTATAACTGGGTTATTTGGCTTGACTGAATGGCGCATCCCTGTGAGTCTGATTTGGGTCGCAATGGATGTTTGAAATACTCAGACTGGTATTTAGCAGTCAAGAAGAGGGAGAGGGTTTGTTGAGAGATGTGATGACGAGAAGAATGGAGGGCAAGAGAGGATCAGGAAAGCCAGGTATTGGTATGATGGACGATCCACTTGACAAGTAATTATATGCAGAGGTGAAGAGAAGAGCCCAGGATCGGCTAGGCTGGAAGATTTGGACACCAAGGACCTGCCATGTGACTGACGGTACAGGTACAGTACGGAAGAAGCATTTAACAACTGTCTGAGCATCTGTAATATTCAATTTATGAGTCGTTGAATTGATGGGTTGTTGATCGTTGTATGTGTGGATCATTCAATTTATGGGTCATCGAACTGAAGTGCAGTCATTGAATCAACAGTTTTCACCATGGGCGTTTGAGATGCAATATTATTATTTATATTTTCTGTATTCAAGGGCGCACTCAAACTGCTATTAATGGAAAGGACTCCGTGATGAACTGTTGATATTTGTTGTCTATGTCGGAAGCATTTCCGCCACAACAATTTCTTCTCTGAGAAGCGAACATGTAATGCATTCTCACTGTTACTACTAAGTATTGATATTTAGAGTTTGCATTCATATTTGTATATAGGAATTATTGACGTTTGTGCATTTGATTTTGAGTATGGCATGCTGCTGCATTGTATTTTGAGTTCTGTAACTCGCGTGACAGTTCTTGACTCAATTTCACAAGGTATGCGATGTGATATCCCCGTGCATTTGCATTTCTAACCACTGCTAATTTTTCTAATAATTTTTTTGGCATACGGATAGATTGTACGCATTTGAATCAAACTTTGTAGAATTCTGTACCTACAAGCGAAGGGATTCCACTTTACAACGCCACCCCGTATAGTTGACATAATGGGTTGCGACATTGTATCGCATTGTGGTAGCTGAGAGCTTGGACATCGTTTAGGTCTAGAAAGCGATCTATATAAATTTAATATCTTCTAGAATTAACGTATTATTTGTGAAATCGTATTTCTGGCAACTTAGGGGGTCGCATTTTTGAGGACAGTGTTATAAAATTTGTGAAGTTGTATTTTTTAGCTCTATTTTCTATTTGGGACGCATCACTAAGCTTTAAATAACTATTTTGCGTTAGCTCTAAATAACTCATTGCGTTCACGCAATTGCTTTCCGCATTGTTCATAATCGACATGGACGATGCGCAGTGTTGATATGTTATGAATGCGATAAGGAATGCCAAATAAGGCAAAATTATAATGTCACACGCATAACATGTAAAAAATTCTCAGGAATGTAGTTTTTTGGTTTTGTATATATTGCAAGATGGCTCTTAAATGGTTGTTTTCATGTTAGTACATCTTTTGAAAGTGTCACATTTCTTTCAAAAACATATTCAGCAACCGCGGCGGTTGTCATGTCCGGACTTGTGATTCATTTGGTTGTTATGCTTTGTTTGTTGTTGGTTATGCATGAACTACCTTTGTGGCGAAATAAAGATATACAGTATATACTATATATATAATACTGAGTATAATTGTATGCATACATTGTATTGTATTTAAATATTGTATTTAAATATTTTAATAAAAATCTATCGGGGTTTTTTTCTTCGGGAGGTGCTGTATTAAGCATCCTCAGGTTATCCTTCAGTGTTATCAAACAAGTCCCGGTACTGCACAATTTCTCTGATTTTGGTCGAAAAATTAAGCTCAAAAGCTAAGATTATACTCAAGTTTTCTTTTATGCTAATATTCTGTATATTTTGTCAATGATACATCGTCATCTTGAATGAAAAAATACAACCAACCATTAATATAAACAGCCAAAGCATTGAAATGTATAAAAATATAATATAGTTTATTAAAATCATCTGCTACTACTAGTATTCCATATCGGCGGAAATCTGTAATATATCGCAAACAATACAGGCTAAAGCTCAACAGCATGAAACGTATAATAGCAGGTTATTGATTAAGGCATTAACTTTCAAACGGAATATAAATTTACAATTAAATGTCGCTTTAACTCCAGCACACGGTAGGCATGTACCATAGAACGGACACGTACATGGGAGAAACAGTAAAATGTTCTGATGCAGGCAATCGCAAGAAGGGTCTTACTTTTGTACCACAGTGATAGTAAGTATTACTGCAACTTAAACAGTGAATCTAAGCAAGACGCTATAATTATGAAAATTATGATAAATAGCGTTTAACGGGGTTTTTCGCATCCCCTAAGGTGATCCGCAACACACGCCACACTGTATACAAATTCGATTTGCAAAACAACAGCAGAAGTTCGCAATTCATCAGCAGAAAAACGATCACACCATATTAACATTCTATAGCTAGACAGTGGGAAAGGAGTCAAGCCGTCGCGCGCTTCTTTGGTACTTCTTTGAAATAATGCACAAAGATGCTAAAATTTTAATGAAGACTAAAGGTATCCGTACACACAAGTCACACAACAGATAAAAGCAGTTTTTAAAACCAGGCTGATCAGGAATGCTGCAACACCAATAGCCCCACAACAAAACTCATAGAAAATCGTCTTCAACATAGCTTTAACAAAAAATCTTAAGCATTTTACTAACCGTGCACCAATTATTTTTCTATCAAAATATACCGTCAGTCAGTTGACGACATGCTGAATTTTTTTTTATTGAATGACATAGCATACTTTCATTGCAAAAGCCATTTTGATTATTTGTTCATCAAGTGAGCAACTATGTCATGAGAAGATTTGCAACAGCAGTCAGATTAAATCGATGAATTTGAAAAAAATGTATCTTTTGACATCGGCTTCGTTATAAAGGAGATTCCATAGACTGCAGAACAATGATTAATAGAGTGCACTTGAAAGAATACAACAAAATTTGCTTATATGGCAGCAACGCTTATTTTCATGTAGTCTTCCGATAAGTACATAAATATGAAAATTCATAGAAATAACAACAAGATTATGAGAATATATATGTAGTTATGTAATATGTATTCAATAGACACCCTAAAACAGCTTTAAACAATAAAAGTTTTATATGGAATAAAAGTTAAACATAGTCATCGTTAAAAGCAAAGAGCAACTCTTTGAAACATCACATCATAAACCACTAACTCAGTGCTACCATGCAATAACTCAATAGCCAGGCTAATGTAAATGAATACAAAACATAAATAACATCCAACTCAAACTCATAATACAAACTCTACTTCAATAAAGGCAAACGCATAATAAAAGCTTTAAAAAATTGAAGAATGCTTTACTAAGCCGTAATAGCTCACAATTACAGCAATTCATCATAATTTAGCTACGATTACGACCTGAGGATGCAATGGATAGGATGAAGTGGAGGGCGAGTGTGCATGGCTGCAAATGGCTTACCCCTGTGTAAACGGGAAATACGGCCACAAAACGCGAGTGTGTGTGTGTGTCGGCTATGAGTTTATATAAATTTAAATCTTCCGATGAATTTGTTCACTGTAGATAAATAACTGTATACAATGGTTTTAGCCTAAAACCCAGAAAACTAAAAGTTAATAATAACAATGAAATGTAACTAGAAGTTATCAGATTGGTCTAAAATTTTACACACAACAACTGTAGCCATATACCAACCTGAAATTTCTAGAGAAATGCGAGCAATTTTGCCAAAATTATAGATGTTTAAAAAAGTGCAGAAAAAAGGATTTTAACATTAGTTGCTGCGAATTGTGCCCTTACAGTCAAGTAAGGACCGAGCAGACCATAAATTCAGTCACAACCGATGTTCCAAGTGTCCTCTTTGTCTGCATCCACATTCCAGAAGACGTGGTTATATCCGCTAGACCCTCAGATATGGAGTGTGGAGTCTACAGCTCTACTCGAGGAGTATATTTATCATAATGGAATTTGTCACGTTAATCATCCGTCGACTCGTATGCTTGAAAAATGGCAGTCGTTTGATCACAAAATCATGGATCAATCAATCAAACAGTGGCGTCCCCGTCTTCTGTCATGTGTAGACGAACGAGAAGAACACTTTGAATATAGACTGTGACTCAATTTCTGGACTGCCTGTTTGTAACTTGACAGTTACGCACACAATACACAGCAAGCCCAGTAAATTCAGTAATTTACAATAGAAGTAGCTCGGTTGGATTAGTCAAAAAGTTTAGTACCAGAATCTTAACTCTTGTTCGTGATTTGAGCTCGCTCAAATTTGAGCCGTTGAATATATAGCCAGACAATATCTAGCAAAGGTATTTAGCAAGACATCAGACAAGACTCCATCAACCCGCAACTTAACATAACAAAAATAAAGCGAGCTCACTTCATAAATGGCCAATAATCAAAGCATTCTATCTATCCATAGCTTAATCCGAACGTGAAACTTTAGACCTATGGCATTTAAAAAAAAACAAGTACGTAGGCCTATGTCATCATCAATTTCAGCTGGATGACACTACAACTGAGCATTCACTGTAGCTGAAGCTTGAGCATTATCAGTATGTCAGGGCCAGCTGTGACGCCTGCAGGTCGCTCGGATTTGGCTGAGTGACGGAGGACTTTGAGAAGGACACGCGAAGATGTGAAGTCTCGGCCAACTGGTGATTGTGAGTCGCCTAACAAACAGAACAGTCTTAACTTTAAAGTTAATGCACAATGAATCCGAAGTTAGTGATAATGTAGATGCATTATGTTTTAACTTACATATTGTTGCAATCATTGTTAATTACGCCTATATTCATCTTCAGGGCGAACATGAAATATAGACATAATTTTATATTTATAAAGTACAAAACGCATCTACAACATGAAGAGGAAGGCCAAAACTAGCTTCTCCAAATTGTCAGCTCAGTTTTTTCTTTGTTTCCGAATTCTCTGACTTTGCGAATTTAACACATATTGATTCAGATTTTTGCCATCAGAGGAACACTTACAATTAAGGCTGCCGCAGCTTCTTCAATGCTGTTCATCTGCACTAACGCCATCTTGCAATCTTTTCTGTACAAACGCACAAAAGATACAAGCTCTATTAACATTGATCAAATATAAAAATTGAGTTTTGAAAGAGGATATCAGATGATAAATAAAAAATCTCATACATAGACTGTACTATGCAGCTTTTGTATTGCTGTCATTCACGGACTTGGTCACATATTGTTATTTATCACTGAATGTACAGTATATCATAATATAACTGAAAAGGAACTATCTTCTAGTTCTTTTATAAATGAAATCAACGTTGGTGGTCAAAACTGCAGTAACTGACTGGAAAAATTTAAATCCTGCGATTGTCCCGTGTTGATCGAACAATTCAGTCAGCGTCTCCTTTGTGGTGGACCTGGAAAACAATAGCCCATTTCCAATACGCACAATAGTCCAATACATGACCATTTACAGAATTATCACACCTGTTCAAGGTCAGAGTCTTTATAAGTATTAAATTCTGTTTATCTCAAAGTCAATCAAAACCAGTCCTGTCAGTATTTATCATAAGTACACGACGATCTAAAAATGGGCGTTACCTCATACCTTCGCTATATATCTACCAAACTTGTACAAATACCGCTAGATTTGCACAAAATTGTAAAAGTTTGTAGTTCGAGGCACAATAATGCCTGAGGTCTATGCTCAAAATGCCCTCTTTATATGCATTAAGTGCATATTGTGCCGCAGTAATATTTTCTTGTTAACTAACTGCTAACTTGTAAGTTGTACTCTTGTACAACTAACTGTAGATCTCTTTCATTGGAAAGTGTCCACTTACGATGGGATGTTTGAGAGATGGAGGGTCGCCGAAGGAGGAAATATATTGTGGTAGTTTTTGCTGTTCGGCTTCTTGAAACGATGCAAAGGCGAGTTTATGTACTCCTTCGTCAGACCAGCATCCTGTCATTCAAACCTTTCATTGAAATCATAATTATATCATCAACGCGCAACCAAGGAGACTACAAGGGTTTTGGCATTGAGAGTTTAATACGGTACCTCATTGGTTTTCCTGCAATATAGCGAAGAAAAATGATAAAAAAAGGCTTCAAAATAGCGCAATGCCAGAAATACTCGTCGACGCTCACTGCATGTCGAGGAGGAGGCCGGAGTGGATGCTTTGTTAAGCAAAGTGATGCTTTGCTAAGCTAATTTTGCAGTCGCAAAGTCGCAAAGTCCATTTTTACTAATATATCCGACTAGGGGTTGAGGACCGTGTGTAATAACAAAGATTGTTACAGTCCGGTTCTGAGCCAGAAAGTTGGCACAGAATCGCTCCCCATCTTTAGTCGCCTTTTACAACACGCACGGGGAGCTCTGGGCTGCAAGCCAATTCTTGTTCCCTGCCTTGCAGAGGGCACAGATTACAACAACATGCATGTTCAAACTGTACATGTATAATTTGTTTGCCTGAAGAAATAAGTGCGAATAAGGAACACAGCAGCTACGTACAGGCTGTCCCTCTCTCGGCATCTGGACGACCGTGTGCTTGGACGGCGTCACCTTCAAGGTTTTGCCCCACAGCGGCAGCTTGTCGATGTTCACCATGGCTGACGTCAAACCAGCCCAAAAAAGTATATTACATGATGCGTTACAGTATACTATCTGCTCTCAAATTATCCTAATTTTACTTATTTTATTTTTCTTGTAATTTCAATCAAGAAGATTCTCGCTTCTGCCTTCGCTGTCGTCAGTGAATCCTTATAGTAAAATAAGAATATTTTATAATTTATCGAAAGCACAATCTATTGCGGCCATGGTCAAGAAGAGACTTTGAATTTCAACTATGATTCGGCTCATACGACACAGCTGTGCACCAGTGAAGATGGTATTCTTGATATACAATAATAGCTCTCTGCACAGCTTGAACCAGAAACATGACAAGAAAAGATTGGTGAATGCAATCCATCACGCATTATTACGTCACTTAGCTGACGCACTGCAGTACGCTTTGATTTTTTTGGGAAATGGCCAATGTGACTCACTTCCTGTAATTTGTACATTTCATAATTCATATTTAACATCTACCGGGCAAGCAAAAAAACTACGACCACAGATCTTTTCATGTCAGAGTTGGATGAAAGGTTGCATGCGGCTACTAGCTGCATCGTCTAATATGGCGCTTAGATCAGGGGCCTCATTCACATACATTTCTTAAGATTTTCTTAAATTTTATCCTAAATCAAATTTTAACTTCTACTTTAAAACAAATATTGTCCATATGCCACCGCTGTGACGTCATCATTAGGTTCGAGTGCGACCGTGCGAAGTTTCCAATAAAAACGATAAGATTTTCTTAAGATTCTCTTAAGACAATCTTAAGACTAAGGATGTTCATAAGATCGCTTCCTGAAGGAGGCCCCAGCAGCCTATTACAAGGTGTGTTTAGAACGTTCGTTTACCAATCTGAGCTTGGGTCGGGTCTGCAAACTGAATGAGAGCAGTGTCCTTCTTGTTGAACATAATCTTCACTCGAATGACGTCACCATACACTCCTGAATCACACACCAGCCAGCATAACTGTATACACTCGCATCCATGTTCTTCTCTAAAAAGTGGACAAATTTTTCGAGAAGAAATATACAGAGAATATTAGATTTGCAAGCAAATTGCAAAATGCCAGAATTTTTACTATTGTTACAGATGAAATAAAAGTAAAATATCATGGAAAGAAACATGAAAATAAATGTCACTGTGAATAATATATGAATAATATAAATACTATTCCAATTTTATACGTTGAGCATATGAAAGAATAACTTAATTGCATATGATTAAAAAGAAATTCGGAAGTACAGTACGGGAAATAAAGCAATGGAGTCAAAAGCTCTGAAACAAGAGGAACTCAAAACCTCAAAAAAAGATTACGAATTATTTGAAATTGGAAACCATTGAAGACTATCCGTAAATGCAAATATAAAAATGTTAACAGACAGTGTGGAAAGGTACTGGAAAATGATCATAGCTATAATTTTAAGAAATACTGTTTTTCTGTGTTTTATTTCTGACCAATGCAGCTGTGCAGCTGATTCGACACAGCATTACATCAAATCTCTTACGAGCATTTTAGAATTTTGAGCTTTCTTTACAATAAGCGGACATTTTACTGAATGTTTCTACCTTTTAAAAACT
The DNA here is from genome assembly GCA_034695025.1 of Chamaedrilus cognettii. Taxonomy (NCBI): domain Eukaryota; kingdom Metazoa; phylum Annelida; class Clitellata; order Enchytraeida; family Enchytraeidae; genus Chamaedrilus; species Chamaedrilus cognettii. The sequence goes on from JAQIWG010000216.1 coordinate 32,645, forward strand.
TTTTTTGTATCCTTTTTAAAATGTTTTTTTCTTAATGTGTAGCAAACACTAGTCTGACTGCTGCCAAAGATTGAATCAGACTAGTTGATGGACATCTATATGCAATGAAAGGCTTCATCAAGAGTAAAGGGTAATATAAAAATGGACCCGACTTGTTACATTTACGCAAAATTGCAAGCGACAATATAATCCATGGAATATGCAATGCAGTCTAATATTTTTAAGTTGATCTTGAATATTTTAATGCCGATTACATCACAATGCCCTACGATTGAATCATTGCAAATCACACATCTATCCTAAATGTTATTGTAAATTGAAACATAGACAAGAATCTTGTTCAAAGAGCTGCAAACAGCAAATGTATATACATATTATGTAAAAACTCAAAAGAATGTAGAAAACAGCCACCAACAATAGCTCATTATATGTGTGCAATCACTTGACAGATAAGCAGCATCTTAATCAAAATTACGACCATAGCCCTTATTTACAAAATATCCAAAAATCGCTTGAAACGGCATTGAAACGATACGCTACAATACAATGTCAATAAATTATGAACGATATCGAATTCATACTACAATGTAAAAAAAATTAAATGAAAAGCTTGAAGACGTACCAAACAGCGTAAATAGTACATCGGGTGTAACCTTCTAGAGAGCAGAGGTCAATGTGAATTGAAAGCGGTAGAAAGAGAACGAAGCGATCCAAGAACAGTGAGAAGAACATCCGGGCAGGAAGGCCATCATGGCGGCACAGACGAACAAAAACAAGAACTGTAATTAGCACCGAGGTCCAGACGTTCACGGTTAGGTTACCATCCTCATTGCCAGCGAAAATTCAACGAGAAAGGTAAATGTCGCAATTGTCTAAGTCCCGAGCTTTTCAAGAAATAGACGTATTGTCTAATTTTGTTTTCTATTTTTGGAACTGTCAATGATTTTTATATTAATATATTACTAGTTGGCTAAGCGCAAACTTGTTTATTTCCAGCAGTTGCAATTTCTATTCGACAAAGAATTTAACTATTTTTGAAAGATGTAAGGCCTTAGATATACGATGAAAGTTCTTAAAAGCTGAAGGCATACGACCAGAAGGCCTAGATTAAAATGAGCTCAGTAGGCTATAGATCTTCTAATTTACATGGTATAAGCGAAACCATTTCTGATTTCATCAGAGACATTATTTCATAAACTTCTAGTTCCATTCGCGTATATCAATCAATGACGGTTCCAAATTAGAGAGAGACCTCATTAAAGAAATCAAATTTCTCGCGACGCTCTACAACGAATAAAAATGTATATTTTTCCATATTAACCTAATGTGTTGGCTGCCGAATTTGGTACAAAAAAATAAGATACTTTAATCCGTACCGAATACAGTGCATAATGTGAAAATCAAGTCATCGTTTGAAGAAACAATACCGTTAAATTACTGCTTATATTCACATAATACAGAACATAATATTTAATTGAAAACATGCTAGGCTGAAAATCATGCCGAAGACGTCACTGGATGAAGCAAGAAACCAATAACAGACACCGGTGTGAAACTGTGACATTTACAAAGTTGAAGGTCATGAAAATTAACTTCACCGCTACGCATAGATTTTCAAAATTCAAGATATTGGTCAGCAACTTATCAAATCAATTAGAAAGAGACTCAAAGAAATAGTGAAAGAAAATTAAGTAAATGAGAGAAAAATTAACTCTTCCCATCCCATTAAAATAAGGCTGCAAATTTTGTCATGATGTAATTTAGCCCAATGATTTCTGTCACATTTTAAAATTCCATTTTATTCTATTTGTTTAGGCTAATAGCTTAGCTTAGTAAAATAGTTGTGAATTTTTCGAAATCAGTGGCTGATCTAAATCATCAATCAAATCTGAGCCGCCATCTCCTTAAAAATGCCAATTTCCTAGAAAAGAAAATTGTTGCGACTTTTTTATTTCATCATTCAACAATGTCCAACCAATCTGTCCGGCTGATTCCATTAAATGTGTTAAATAAAAATAGACTGCAAGCATACACACATAGGCAAGTTCTGTGGCCGCAATGCAGTTCCCACTTATGCAGGGGTATGCCATTTGCGGAGATAAACACCCGCTCTTCACTTTTTCCTATCCGTAAGGTGTTGCTATTGTAAATTTTAAAAGCATCCAAATTCCCTCCCTTTCGCGTAGTGACTTGCGATCTGTTTACCCCCCCATTCGTTCTTGTAAGGACTGTTTTGAGGGACAAAACAAAAGGCTGCAAGAGTATACACAAATATTATGGACAGCATCATGTTCTAGCCTTGCGGTGATCTAATATCTGTACCTCCTCGTGTAGATTGGATACGAGCAGAACTGTGGTGGTCGCCAGGGGGCCAGGGGAGGCAAGCATCAGCCCCGAGGCAGAGAGGGAGGCCGCGGTCATGGGCATCAGGGTACCCCCACCACCAAATTGTACTGCAAGAATCAATCCGATTCATCGCTCATTAAATCTATTATTGCCAGCGCAATTGCAATTAGCAATATTATAATAAATTCTTCTGTTTCTGCAAATAAATGCAATAACTCCCATAAGATGAGCTCACATACGGTGTGTCGACATCCAATAGATGTATGCACAGTTCAAATTGTACACCGTAGATACTACGCTAATTAGCCTAATTAGCCTACTTGCGAGTGATAAAGAACTTAAAATTAAGTTAGCGTCATCAGGTATGCTTCAGTGACAGTCACGCCAGACAAAGGATTTAACAGCAAGTATACATCAGAATGTCATGGCGCTCTGAAGACACAAGTTGAAGGCACAGTAGACGATAGATACATAACACATTACTGCCGGCGTTATAATGCTATTTGATCATGACTACATGATATGCATCTAAAAATATTCACCTAACGATCAAAACCGAACCCTGATTACACCAGAGCATTTTTACAGAAAGTTTAGAACTGCACACTTTGTGCACCCAAAAAGATGCCCTGGATTACAAGAAGATATTCAGAAATACAATCTTATTTTCTCTGAAGCTGTCCATGCTAAATCTTGCCTGGTCCCCCGTTAGAGGGAGTAGTGGTGTACAGCACTGTTCCATATCCTGGTATTATGGCTGTCGATATCCCATCTAAAATCAAATCACATGCTAGATTTAAATATATATTTCAATCATTGTTGACTATCCTATACCTAACGTGCCAGAATCTATTCATGGTATGTACTTTGTATTTATGATTCCCAACAATGCTACAGAATGCATTTGTCTATAGCTCAGAAATTCAGATATATAGCAGAGTTGTGTGCTTTATCAGCAAGAGTATTTGTGTCACACACAAAAGCAATCGATAACGAACATAAAATACATGTAAGCTCTATGTTGGAGGACAATTTTAAGGGACAATTTTGACCCTTAATTATTTTAAAGGCACGAGGACTGGAATAGAATAAAGGACACGCGCGTGCTTTTGCATAGTCGGCGCAAAAAAATCAAAAGCATCAAAAAAGATCGTACTGAAAGCTAAAAAAAAGATCTGTGTCGAATTAAGCGTTGGCCTAGTCATCATACAAAAAGCAACTAAATAACGCTAACCTGGCCGAATTGCAAGGAAAAGCTCATAAGAAAGGTTCAAACAGAAACATACTCAAAATATTCCCAATCGCAAGATCCCCGACTTACTGGAGGCCAACGCCAGGGCTCTTTGATCCAAGGCTGGCGGTGCCCCGTCACTAGAGGGCAGCATGGGGTTGGTGTAGTCCCTGCTCTTATCGTTGTTAAAGCGCACGTTGAGGCCGGGCAGCTTGGAGAAGTCGACTCGCAGCAGGTTACACCCGTTGTAGAGGCACTGGCCGTTCAGCGCAAGCTTGGCGGCCTGCGCCATGCCTGGGTCCGCGTACTGAACCAGGGCCTGGAAGGAACCTAGGAGAAAATATGACCAGAAAATATATAGTGTTTGGTACAGCAAGGATATAGCGTTTAATAGTTTAATCAAGATTTTGTTTGTTCGTTTGTTGTTTAACGGCACAGCAGCACACCAGGGCCATTTTTGTGTAAAATAAGACAGAAAGCACAAAAATTGCTCGCGTGTACAATAGCAAGTCCGCTTCATTAAGCGACTGTCAGAAAAACTGTCAATAACATTTCAGATTTCACCTTCGTAGTTCAAGCATCAGAGTTAAATGCTCATTTGCACGCTTTAACGTTCGAGATAATTTACGTTTGAGGAGTGTAATGGATTATTTGTTGCTTTCTACCTCGGCACCTCTACGTCTAAAAATGTGTCATAGGTATAAACTTTGAAGAGAATCACATAAAAGCCTCTATATACAATCCGTGCGTTAAGCCTATTTCTAAGCATTTCAATATAATATTCAACAACGCGTTCTCCTCCGCTCGATGAAAGGACGTTGTCTGAATCTAGCATTGTGTTTGTCGATGGCCGAGCATCAATCTCGTTTTCATTGCACTGCTCGATATCAATCTTATCGCTAAAGTCAACTGCAGCCAAACAACCACTGCTTGTATGGCATTCGAAGTGACTCCGCGCCGCTAGCACTCGGAGCTTTGCAGTCGTGACACCTGAATAATACATGACCGCGCCTTGTTTATCGCCCCCCCCCCTCCCCCAGCGGCGCAGAAACGGTTCTGGCATTGGGGAGAGGGTCCAAAATATTAGGGGACTCGCTCCACGGATGAATAGAATCGAATCCTTGGTTTATACTCGCGACCGGGTGGCGTGTAGTCATCAAATTTTGTCACCACTTCAATTTTCCACAATCGGCCTACAATATATAATTCTTGTCATAACATTGCCATAACATTGTCATAATTTTTAGCAGAAAATTTTGACCCTCAATAATTAAAACCACATACGGACTGGAATGGGATAAAAGGTTGGGAAAGTCACCATCCTTATGTTTGCGAGTAAAGAGGGCACTGCCTCCCTACCCTCCCTCGTTCCGGCGTCCTGTCCTTCCTGTCTCCCTTTCTTCCCCCGGTAGCCACGCCGATGTGACTGTCAACTCCCTCGGCGCTCATCACACAATGGCCTCCCTCCAATGACGCACAACCCGCGGCGCTCCTGCTGCCATGCAACTGGTATGTGGCGCCGGAAACATTTGGTGATAGGGGGAGTAAAATCTGACTTTTCACTCAAATTGAAACACAGACGAAATATTTTGATTTCTAGACTCATGCACCGAACATGTTGAAGACTCTGTATAAAATTAGGGAGAGGGATAAGAAAGAGGAGGAGGCACCTTTATTTCACAAACTGCATGGCGAACGTAAAAAATATTGAAGAGTCCAACTTTCATTCACCTGGGAACACTGCCCTCCCACTTGTTTCATTGGGAAACATTTTTTTATACTTTCAATCACTCACTCACCACTCCGCCCCCCGCCGCCCCGCCACTTTTCCAGCGTTCATGAATGCAACTAGTTGGCATAGAAAGAGAACAATCGTTGGCGCTGGAATCCGGGTGTATCAGACATCTTTTGTTTTGCACGGATATCCTTTGTTTCATGGACCTTTTCACAGAGCCTTTGATGCCCGTCTTGAAGTGTATCAATATGTCGCTTTGCAGTGGCACTAACGCCAACCATGTCATTGTTCTACTGATCAATATTCTATTCTCTCAAGGCTCAGATCGATCAAAGTCAAAGTCACTGGATGCAGCGTTACGGGCGCTATGGTCAGCTTTGATGTGTGACTTGGGAGCTTGCTGGGCGGACTGGGAATACAATGTACACCTGAGGCTGACTAGAAGGCGGCTTTCTTCATTCCTTCATTCGGCAATACTACAGATTACTGAGTAAAAAATGAAATCTTGACTCAAATATTCACATGAACTGAGCGTTATGATATCGGTATAACGTTTTGCGACTATGCAACGCGTTGTGTAAAGTGCTATTTCCTACATTTTATATTTGAACTTGCACGTAATGTGCAATTTTAAATATAAAATGTAGGAAATTGCGACGTCTTGCAACGCTATGCCATTCAGGATCTGGCACTGAAGTGAAATGTAGGCTCGATGGGATGACCAGGAGTAACAACATCTTATTATCTTGTTTTCAGACCATGTGGGAAATCTATTATAAAAATATAGACTCATCCAAAAACAAACATATTTTAAAATAAAAAGTGAGATTTTAATACTTCAATTTGAAACAACACTATGAAAGTCCAAAAAGACTTTTACAAAACTCATACTTTTTGACCAGTTTCAGTGAAAACATGGGTTAGATTCAAGACTTAATCTTATAATTTCTACAAGCTAGCCCTAATACTATGCAAAAACTTAGTTGCAAATCTGCAATGATAAAAAAGAAAAGAAGCAAATGCTGACACATACTGTTCTTGCTGAACGTGACAATCTTCAACACCTGGCCATACCTCGCAAACATCTACAAATAGCAAACATATCCGCAGGTAATTTTGCGCAAATATATGAAAATAGGCTAACAATAATGCAGCGTAAGATCTAAAGACAAAACAATGCCAAAGATAACGAGAAACACAATAATAGCTAAAACGACATGCCTTACTGGGATAGAAATTACAGGGATAGAAAGCAGATTTAAAAAACGATATAACCATTGATTGAATATTAATATTGAGTGAATATCAGTAAGCTACAAAATTGGAAAAAAGGCAGTATAATCAATGGACGGTAAATCATTTCTTAGTCTTTATGATACTAATTAGTCATATTTGGGGATATATTAATAGTTTTTAAGTTTCTGAAGTCCTCAGGTGATCACTGAAGTCGAACCTGATAGACGATATCGAGCGTAACGGCGTAGATGAGGTTCTCGACGATAACTCTCAGCACGGTCCTCGGTTCGTCTGTTGTAGCGTTGTCCGACACACTGGCGGCCTGCGAGGGAACCAGCTGCATGTCACCGGCCTGCGTCACACACATCACACTACACAACATAGCAGGACGCATCGTCAAACAAATAGCTTCTCCACTAAACAGAATTTTCTTTAAATCACGCTAACGATAGCAATATAAAGCAGATTCACTGTAATTATATCGCCAGCATAATCAGAAAATAGAAATAATTCTATAATTACTTTGCAACATTACTCCGTTACTGCACATTTTGGTAGATGAATGTTAATTTTTCCGAAAAATTCAAGTTTAACCATTTTATAATCGCACATTTTCTATGCGCATAATGCTAAACATGACATGCATGACCGCATCTATGGACATTATAACCGCATATTTTTATATAATAGTGTGCTTGTGTTGAGTAATTAGCAAGGAGGATCACCATCATGCTCAACCTATATGAGGTCGGAATGTTGCTAACAAAATTATATGAATTCTGCTAGCAATATAGAAGCAACATCTTGCATGAAAATTAAATATCATTCGACTAAGTTACAGTTATTTTTTACTGTTTCTTCTCTTTATAAAACTCTACACAGATCAACATTTACATGGCTTCACCTGTGAGGAGACTTCTGTCACTAGCTGGTCGTGGTTTGAGAACTGGACGTAGACGACGCGGCCCTTAAGCAGAGGCGCCCGCTGCGTGTAGAAACTAACGGCAGCCTGGGCCGCGGCCACCTCCGCCATCTCCACCAAGGCCTGGCAGCACACCGCACAGATATTGAATGCAAACTATTTCAGACTATAAATATTGTCTAAAATGGCTGCCGATCATTTTAGACTGTATAGTCTAAAATGATCAGTGACCATTTAAGACCATATAATGTAAAAGGATCGGCGGCCATTTTAGACTATATAGCTTAAAATGATCGACTGGTATTTTAGACTATATACAGAGTGAGTCAAAAAATAATAATCCCCTAGAGATATCGCGATAACTCAGTCAAAATTCAAAATATTGATTT
>JAQIWG010000217.1:0-40495 GCA_034695025.1 Chamaedrilus cognettii
CTGTGCCTAGCGTGACGTCACTCAATCCGCCGATTGACCAACTCGAGGTTAACTCGCAATGGTGAATACCAATATTAGACACCAACTCACTCCTGGCATTCTTAGCTGAACTTCATTTTGAAAAATACTGCAGGAGCCGCGAGAAAGACTCTTGTGCAGCAGCTGGACCCGTAGCGTAACGGGCCCAATACCCTGCTGCAGTCTCTGACGGTTCGTATTTTAGCGGGCAGCTATAGGCCTATAGGCTAACATGTACTCAAGTCAAGTCTTCACACAGGTCACGCTGTGTTGGGTACGACTGAGAATGTAATCAGAAGTTGTCTCTTATCAGCGGCGCCCATTGCCCAATAGGCCGACCTCTCCCCGCCGGCTCCTGGTCCCCCTGCCCGCCCCCAAGGACGGATATAGGGGGTGGGATGGGGGGCGGGGGATTCATCTCCTCCACCACCACAAAAAAATTGTTGTCAGAGAAATGTTCATAAAACGGTGGCCGATTAAACAATGAGGGGCATTAAAAATCGAATGCATGAAATCTTCTGAATTGATGCTTAAAATTCCAAGTGATCGTGAAACGTAAGCAGTCTGTTCTGAACTTTGAAGAAAGAGACATGCATTGAATTTGGAAGTAACTTGCTAGAAAAGCTTCGTCCCTACTGCTTCACCATTATCCCACACACGAATTCAGTTCATTCCAAAGAAAAATATGCGTTTTCGGTTCAAAATATTAGAATTACGACTTTTGGCAGGACTATAAAGCTGGAGACATCCACCCCTCGCCCCCCCTCCCCCATCAACCAATCCTGGATCCGTCCTTGGGCCCCCACCCCCCTCCGTTCTCAGAGGATCGCACACTGCGTGCCATGCAGCCAGGGTACGCCAGTGCTCTGGGCCTAGAGCCGCTGATTTACTCCAGGTGTTGTTACAGCAGCCGGTGTCTGCGGCACCAACTTTCGATTCTACCTTTGCCCCTATGTCTTTTGGAGCCGTGGGTAAGTGCTAGATTTTCAGATTAGTGGTAGGGCTAGCCTAAAGCAATGTTGTTTGAGTTGCACTGTTATGTTTTGAGTGGTTTTAAACGTTAATTTGTCAATTTTAATGCTGTAATTTGCACCGTTATGCATTGAGTGGTTTTGCACAGTAATTTGTTACAGTTAATGCTGTAGGGTTAGTTTGCTGTATGTCATGTTAAATTTAGCATGAAATTAAACAGTTTCAGCGAATGAATTAGGAAGTTTCTGTATAAAATTGAAATTTCAGTAATGTCAATTTTTCAAATATATATTTAACGTATCAAGAACATCATAATATGGCTGAGAGTGTTTTGTTGAGGACCAATCTTCTTTCTAAAGCAAGGTTTACGATCCTCTACTTTTACACTATAGGATAGGACACTTGGGGTCATTTACATATTATATTTACAGCGCCAGAAATTTCATTTTTACAGCATCTGCTCACTACTTAAAACGCATGGCCAGATCACTCTAAAATATTTTATAACAATTTGCTGAAGTACCGGCTTTTAGAGCTGAAAAATACAAATAAAATCCCGCGACATAGCTAAAACTAAAAGCAAAGACTTCTCAACAAAGCATTTTTCATTGTCGTGACCATCCGCTATCATACGACTGTCCTTCAGGTTCTCCAAAAAATCAAAATTAGAAACAAATATTGTTTGCTAAGGGGCATTTCTTGACATTTTGTTATTTTTGCGAATGCAAGACGATGTGCTAACTTTCTTGTTCTTTTACACACACGCACTTTCTACTCACGCACTTCTTATAACAGGTTATGACAAAATCCATACCCACACACCACCCTCAAGCGTTATAATATATAATGAGAATGGCTCTGTACAATGGCATGACATTGCATGATGTACACTGCGCGCAGCATAGGCCCAAGCACTAGTCAGTGTTCATGTCATCCTATTCATATACGCCTACTGGTTTAAGCCTCAAGAAGGAAATTGTTCAGGTTACAGAAACCAATGTTCACATAAATAGTATTTTAACGAGCTAATTGCCTAATGTGGTTCACGTCATGCGCTCACGGTTGCTTATAATGGATAACCTGTTTGTGTCCTGTTCACTGGCGCTGGCTATATAACACACTCTTATGGCTCACTCACACGTTATACATCTGTGCACGCGGCCCATTAGTGCTTAGCTGCTGCTGCTGTGGTCGTCCTATCTCCGTATGCAACAGTGTCGGAGCCAGACGCTGCAACTGTACATTGTATTGGTGATGCGGGAGTACCAGCAGCTTTGGGCCCAGTGCCGCCTGCCAATACACATCATTTCCTGTTAGCTGTCTGCGCTGTTTACTGTGGGAGATAAGCTGTAGCCTGTGTAGCTGTAGGCTGTAGCGACCTGTCAGCCTGTGACCAACTAATTTTCATTTCAGAATCTGTCCTAGGCTATGTGTTGCTTTGAGTAGGACACTGGATGTATAGTGCATCGGGCCAGGTGAGCCTATGTAGGGTACTTTTACTGTGTCTACATTGTTGACAACATAGAAAACTGCCAACTTTTTGTTGGCTGCTGATGATTTTATGCCTGATGTTGACTGTGTTTCATTAGACCTACATAACTACTAGAGGATAACAATAATCCTGTGATAGCCTGTAGGATGAAGATGTGTCTCATACCTCTTGTCAGCTAACCTGATAAGTGTGTATAGTGTGTTCAATTAAATGTCCACCATTTTGATTTGACTGATTCAACTCTGTAGCACTTTGTGTGGAAGAACGGCGAGTTTCACTATAATCTAAATGCCACCGACGTTTAGCAGCAATTTATTGAGTAGTTAATTCTTTTAGCAACAATGCAGATCGGATCGAATTTTGTTATTATCAAATGTTAAACATTTATCCAGCTATATTATAGCTATATTTTTTTTGCTTACCGCACTGCAATAGAGTGAAATTCTCTCAAAGAAGAAGCTGTTAGCTCAAAAACTGTCGTCCAGTTTAAATCTAATCTGTCAACAGAAGACTTGTCGGCCTTGATTATTTGCTTTTAGTCGATTTTATATGCATCGGATTTTAATTTAGTCCGTGTATCAAGGTTCTTGTTGTAAATGTAATTGCAGTGCATGGTGTTTTTAATGTATTTTATGGGAACCATGTACAGCGCCACTAGGGCCTTCGGTCTCCCTTTTCAAGCGGATTGTAAATTCGTGTATGTGCTGAAGTTTTTTTTATTTGACTGTGCTTGAAATAAAATTTCATTGATACATAGTGTTAGTGAAGTATTAGTAATAGTAATTTAGTATAAGTAACTATTAGTAATATTAGTATAAGTAATAGTATTAACTGAACGATTTGCATAATTCTTATGCCAGTGTGTTCGGGTATTTTGTGCCACTCGGTAATTTCGTATTTCACAATATTGTTCATTTTTCATTTTTCTAATTTAAATCGGAGCGTTTGTTAATTTTCTAAATTGTGAAAATTTTGTTTCTATAGTGACGATAGGTTTGTCATAGGGTTTCGCTATCAGCTTGCTGCTTAGTTTAACTCGAACAGGGAATCTGTTCCCTTTTTTGACTATCCTACATTTCTTCATGTATAGTATATATTTTTTTTCGCTTATGTATATTGTATATGCATTGAAGTTTGTGAATAAAACAACAACAACACAACAACAGTGTTAACAATTAAGCAGTAAGTTTAATTGTTATCTTATACGAGCAGGGCATTACAATTTTAATACACGTGACCGGTTACTTGCGTCAGTGTTTAATCTGACAGCTTCAAACTGAAATAGTGCGGCGGTATTAATAATCGATATTGAAATAATATTATAAGAAAATGACAATAGGCTTTCTATTGCCCTGTGTGTGACTATTGCAATGTTTGTAACAAATAGGATTTAAATTTATTGCGTATAACATTGTCTCAATAAGCGTTAGAGATGTGACCAATGTTGTACTAAACAGCATTGATTGCCAGTGTGTTATAGCTCTGCATTTAGAAGATAAGTGATAAGTTTTCGATGATGACATAATTAGAGCTCGAGATATGAGCCGTCAGTGATTTGACCCGGATAGAGTTTGATATAGTTAGTTTCATTTTATGGTTAGAGGAGGCTTTTCTTAATGCTTGTAGTTAATACAAAACTGTTAAAATTGTAACAGTGAAAACGAAACAGAAAGCGCCTAAATTGAACTACCGGTAGTAACAGTCTGTACAAACGTTGTACACTGTACACATAACATTTCCATATGCTATATTAAGCGTAAGGTCCGTGCCAATTGTTCAGCGTTATGAAGCCGTTTTCTAAAAAGATCCATGACTAACAACTTTTTGTATGAAGATGCTAGTGCCATCGTGTTGCATTGCAACAGTGTGGTAATATTTCGTAATTAGTGAAAAAACAAAAACATTTTTGCCGCAGAAGCGGTTAGCATCAACAATTTGTACAGTAGCCTGCGCAATACACAAGTACAAAATGAACAAGGGTGAAAAGCTGAAATATTATCCAATCTGAATTAGGCTCTGATGCCGATATTATTCAGATGGCGGTAAAGCTTATGTGATTGGTTAAGCTGTAGCCTGCATGTTCTCAGCGATGCTGTCGCTTTTGCTTCGCGCTAAACTATTGTGATGTCAAAAATTTCGCCATACATCAGGTTATGATATTCTAATCACAGGTGAGACACCTGCCAATCATCGCCATGAGCTCGTCCAGGTGCGTCAGGCAATAATGGGGTGCGGAGTCTTGTAATGGGGGGCGGAGTCTTGTCACAAAACCTTTTCAGCACGGCGTTGACGCGATAAAACATCCACCAACCAGCGCTGCAACCTCAGTTTTCTATACCAATTGTAATGCTCTGAAGAGGCTGTTAAGCCAATCACAGGTTTAACTAAATTGCACGTGGAATGCGATAACGGTGCATGAGGATTGTGATAGATGAAGTATTATTGTTTAACTGTTGAAGTATTATTGTTCTTTAACTGTTGAAGTATTATTGTTCTTTAACTGTTGAAGTATTATTGTTCTTTAACTATTTGTGTGACATTGTGTGTATTAAACATTATCTTGTTTACATTCATGAAATTTTGTCAACTTATATTTTGGCAAGCGAATGTAGGCTTACATTAGGCCTACTGCCGGTTGCTCGACCTCGATTTGAAGCGCGATTTAATTTTGTAGTTCAGATTTAGCCGATGAAAATCTATGAGAGAATTGTATCGAGTAATTAGATTGGTCAATTCGGACTACAAAATTAAATCACACTTCAAATCGAGGTCGAGCAACCGGCAGCTACAGTCTTTCTTATTAGTCTGCATTTTACTTTTAATGAAGCCACTGCAGCGTTGACAGTGTAGTCTGTGTGATATATTATATAAGGTATCAGCCTCAGCGACGAAATTGTTCAATTTTCAGTGTTTACAAAAAGCATGGTTGCGCATTAGTCTGTCTACGGACACAAAAATGAGTGAAGGTTATCATAAAATAATTATTTGATGAATTAATTAGCTGACTCTGAATCCAGTTTGAAACGATTGGTGAACAGTGCATTTATAGCTTGAACAGATGATATTTAAATTATATTGTGGCCTTTCTTAAAGTTAGTTGCATTCGTTATGAATTTTGCTTAAACATTTGATTTGTGCCAGTTATGACCAATGGATTCTAACAATCTAACGATGCGTTTAGGCAGACAATTTACAATTTGTCACTAATTTGCCTCGATCCCTTTCCTTGTATTCGGCGCGTCAGTCGCTGAGATTTGGTGACTGTGGCGTGAAGGACGATCGTTTGAAATCGATCGATGGTCAGCGTTGACTAACAATCATCGTGCTGCTTCATGTCTGGAGGGCCTATAGCCTATAGCTGCACGCAGGCCCGAGTTAGCAGCTCCTCGATGAATGGGTAATGGCTGCTCTTCCAGTCTTCTCCACTCTAAATCAGTCCTCGGCCAAAATGAGATGGGAGGGTCGACAATTTGTTTTACAGGGGGGTTGGAATATATTGATCGGTCTTCTTAAAAGTAAGTGGAAGGTCAGTGAGAAATTCATGACTGAGGAGGGAGATGATGGCGCTCGCCCTTTACCACATCGAAAAACCTCAATATCAAGGAGCACAATTTTTGGATTGATTGATTGATTGAGCTTGGAGGCTGACAAGATTAGATGAGGTGGTCGAAAATCTTAAAAATAACAGAGGGTGCATTAGCATAAGGGTAAAAACTTGACCCCCATAGAGTGCAATTTTAATGGAGGCGGGTTGATTGAAAATATATGTAAGGGGATTTGACTCTTCAGATGCTCGTTCATGGTGAGCCCTGCTCTAAATACGAGCTTTCTGTCCGAACTACAATTTTCCTGCTGCTAACTATCCCAGCCTGGTTTATGGGCCATTGCTGAAAATCAATCTTCATTTGGCCCGTTTTTGACATTCACTCGGAGCAGAACTGGCACTCATTTCTGAATTAGGAAATAATTGTCAATAACCAGACCAGGCTCTGGAGGGCCAGCTAGTCCTGGGGCGTTGAAGGAGAACTGATGACGGCCGGTGAGCCCGCACTCACGGGACCATAATTTGTGGTGACATTTTCAATGGCTATTGTACTGTGTCACAGTGTATACAAAATACAAATACACAGCGCAGAGCTTTGTGTAATTGGCGCGGAAGTGTGCAAATTGTAACTGATTTTCTCTTTAGAGTTGGTAGGGACCCGCTGGATCATAGATCTAGCCGGTTACGACTTTCAAGCAGTAAAAAACAATAACGTAAGTAGGCTTGGTAACAAAAGTTTAAGAAGTAATAAAAAGTACCAAAAAATGTCGGCCTACAAAGGACCACATTTAGGGTCTTTACAGTTTTGAGGTTAAAAAAGTTTAAGTCGAAGCTTGCTAGAAGTTTAAGTATTGCTAAGCAATCAAGGGAACCAGTGAAGCTCTGAGCCATAGGTGCTCAGATCTATTATTTCTTTCTCTTCTTTATTATCGTTCTTTCGCTGATGAAGTTGCATCGGACTTGAATTATTAAAAAATTTTGACAATTTTTCAAGAGGTTCGATTCTAGATTATTTTATCATCCAACCTGAGTCCGATTGGCTTCATTTACTTCAATTATTTCAGATAAATTTGAACCATTTTGTTCAAAGCAAGTAGAAGAACTACAATTGTTTGTTGTCATTGGACAATGCTGCTGTTACAGTCTAATGTTCTTAAAACTCATTTTTTCAAATCCGCTTTCTGTATGTAGTCTGCTGCACTTCTCCCGCACCTACGATTCAAGCAAACGATGTTTTTCCATCTCCGTTTGCATGACATATTCTTGGTGCGTTAAAAGTGCAATATACATACATACATACATAATGTACGTGTATAGTCTTGCACGTTTGATACGGTGTAATGCCTGCACATTTTCGCACAATGTAAGACACTTGTATTTAAAAAGCTGCTTCTGTGATTTACATAGGATTTCAGGGAAACCGCTGTCTACCGTAACATGTGTCAGATTGGATTGTTACATGGCTGCATAATAATCAACCCTGTCCGAGCCCATCATTCTGTTCAGTCAGAACCGTGTGATTAACAAATTATCTCTTCAGGCTTTCCGTCACAGCGGTGTGCATGTTTGTCCGACAAGTTTTCTCTGCCACTCTGTCTCGTTCTAACCGCCGACCAGTCGAGTGGTAATGACCGGTGTCGAGTGGACACGGACTGTGCCACCGCTGTACTGCACTGACAGATCAGGCAATAGCAGGACTGCTGAAGCTAGTTCTTGGAGGAGCTTGAATTATTGCTTATGAATGTTGCAATTATCAAATTATTCAATCAGCTTCTAAATATATGCACTTTGCAAATTAGCCTACATAAATTACTAGTGCAACTGGGGCACGGGAAGCCAATTAAATATTCAGCTATTGTAAATTCTTATAGCCCTTAGTTTTGATATAATTGATAAGATGGGATTTTGCCCTAGAATCAACTGGCCTTTTTAAACAATTTGTAACCTTTTAGGCCTCTTTGATATGAACACGCAAATTTCATTGTTGAAATAAGACGAAAAAATGTCACTATTTTGTAAATCAGTCTCACCCCTCCCGGAATTACGAGTTGACCTCCTAGTTTAAAACAGATACCACCCTGGTCCTACTGCCTAAACAGCGTCGTTAACCCTAGTCGGGTATTTTAGTTAAAATGCACTTTGCGATTCTGCGACTGCGACTTTACAACTGAGACTTTGCGACTTTGCGACTTTGCGACTTTGCTTAGCAAAGCATCTACTCCAGCCTCCTCCTCGGCACACAGCGAGCCTAGACGAGTCTGTCTGGCATGGCGCTCTTTTGCAGAGTTTCATAATTTTTCTTCACTATATATAATGCAGCAAAACCAATGAGGCATTCAGTTATTCATTCTCGCAGCCAAACGGCAGCATGCAGCGCGTGGTTTCAGTTTCAAAGGCCTCCCGCTGTTCGGTTTGACTCTGAGGCGACACCTCTGCCTTGGCGCAGGACCCGAAGGCCTGACGTGCTATTGTTTCCCCGGTAACTGAGGACGGACAGAATATTTGCATTGTCTCTTTTGCTCTCTTTCCTCTCCCCGTGTGTGTGTGTGTGTGCGCGCGCGCTATCGCCCTCATCCACTCACTGACTGCTGAGCTGCCATTGCTGGGTGGTGGAAGTCTGATTTGAACCTTAGGGGTTCTATTTTTTATTAATGGCAGGTAGGTTTTGAAAGATGTACACGCTGAATGATATTTTGAAATTCCGTGTATGATAATTTTTATGCTGGTTGCTGGTAGACCTCGGCCTACTTGAATCCTTAAATGCAAGTGCAAAGATATAGGCCTACACCTGGTTTGAGGAAATCTTTGAGGAAATTTTTGAGGAAATTTTACTTAAATTCGTATCATTTGAATTTTTTATTCCAATAACAGACATATCATTTGTTATTTTAAATTAAAATACTGTGTATATGATAAATTGATTCAGATTTTCAATTTTGTTAGAATTATTTCAAGCGCCTGATTGTAACTGCTTGACAGGTTAGAATTTTGGGCTTGATAAAATTTAAAACTTGACTTAAACCTTTACAACTCTCTGAAAGAAACGGAAAAATCAAATCCGAATATCATTTTTCTGTGAGCTTTGAAGCTTTACAAAGGCATTTAGATTTTTACTAATATCTGGGAGGGGGGCTGGGCTGCACCTTCAAAAGCCACGCTTCGCCGACTTGGGTCACGATGTTGCTCACAGCCATGTCATTGATGACTATCCCCGCCCCCCTCTCTCGCTCCCCCCTTACCCAGACACTGTCCGCTGCGACCACCCCCCCTCCGGCGCAAATATTCAGTAGACAGATGGTTCGTGCTGATTGTGTCAACAAAAGAGACGACACACACGGAAAGCCACTCTGGATAAATGAATTTCTTCCACCATTCGCTTTGCTCTTCAGTTGCAGCGGCAGCAGCAGCAGCAGCAGGTTCGGCTGGGTTAACGGATGAATATCAGTGACCGTTCTAGCCCGTTGCATGGGGCAGCTGCCCCCGCCTCCTTGCTCTGCTCCTCCACTTTTATGGCTGCCCCTGCCTCCAATTTTTATTTTCTAAATGAGTTACAATGGCCGAATGTCATGGTCTAAGTTTCACATTTTAAATTAATTCATCGCAATAGTTTTCGGCGTGCACTGTGCACAAATATTCGTTCTCAGCTACACTTAGAATAAAATAATTGCTACCATTGCATGTCCCATCGTGAAGTATGTAGCACGCAAACGTTAGAAAATCTATACTTCGGCGTTGCATTACTATAAATTCCATAATTATGGTGAAATTACACCTTTCAGTCAAAACAAAGGAAGTCTTGTCGTTAAGGATCATGACGTCATGTCGGCTGGACGAGTTCTATAGTAATCTATACAACTTTAGTCCTTAACGACAAAACTTCCTTCGTTTTGAAGGCTTCCTTCGTTTTGACCGAAAGGTGTAATTTCACCATTACACTGCATAAAATTTGTGTCAAACTTCTGAAATTTTTGATAAAATCTTACCCCCTCACTTTTGGAGGACTAGAACCGCCACTGATGAATACTCTACGCTCATTTCTGGATGTGCCATAACTTCATAAGGTTGATTTAATCTCCAGGGGCCTCATTTACATACATTTCGTAAGATTTTCTTAAATTTTATCCTAACTGAAATTTAAAACATATAAAATCCAATCGCTGACTGTGACGTCATCATTCGGTTCGCGCGCGACAGTGCGGAGTTTCCAATTAAAAAGATAGGAGTTTCCAATTAAAAAGATAAGATTTTCGAAAGATTCTTTTAAGACAATCTTAAGACTAAGATTGTCATAAGATCGCTTCCTGAATGAGGCCCCAGGGTTTTATAATGTACCGCAAGATTGAAGATGTGTTGAAATTTTGGTTATTTGCGAAAGCTGCGCTATGTATATTTTTTTTATTTCAAAAATATTGATGTTTGTGAACTTAAACATTGAGTATAGAAACATTGAGCTTTATGAAAAGATTGAGTTTGTGTACAGATCGACGGAACTAAAAATAGATCCCGTTAAGAAATAGAGGGTTTCAAACCGACATAACATAAAATTTGTATGTTTTTGTCTGGATATATTTAGCATCCATTAATTTTTTGCTACTGAGAATGTATTGTTTTTGAAATGTATATATGAGAAAGTATTTGGCCTATAGAAATTATGATGCGTTCAACGTTTCGATAATTCGTTCCATGTTTCAATAATTTGTTTCACGTTTGGAAAATTTTGTGATCAAAATGATGTAATATTCTGTAGTTTAAGCTAATAGTAATATCAAAACATTTTTTGTACTGGCAGTCCAAAATGCCATCTAGCGATATTTTTGTCGAGATACCCAGAATCTAGGGATATTGTAATTTCCTCCACTGGTGACACTGGTCTACCTTGCTGTTAAACATTTAAAGCAAATTGATTGTCTAACCTACACACAGTGTCCACTGCAGACAATGCATTGTTACAAAATATCCTTTATGGGAGTGTGCATGGCACAGTGGCACTGTGTACTCAAGCCTTAACGTCGCCATCAACTCTGTCCTAACTCTCTCCTGGGATGCTAGTCTATACCGGAGACCAGCGCTGCCACTTACTTTTTGAAAAAGAGATCATGTTGAGAAGCACACACTTTTTTTGCACATATACTGTAAAACATGAAATTTTTCACATGTGTTATTTTTGCAGTTGTGCATCTCAGAAATTTAGCTGCACTTAATTTTCTCGTTTTTGATGACTGCCCATTCATTATATAAGCTCCAGCAGCTTTATTTTCGCTGCATGTAATTTTTGTGAATTTGCTCGATTCGCGAAATCAGCAAAAATTACATGCATGCGAAAATTTCATGTTTTACAATACTTGTGATACAAAAATCACAATCTGATTGTTTTGAGCCGGCTAGAGACTGCTTCTTTTTAGGGACTGCTGTATATACAGCAGTCTATATTAAATTTTGTAAGTGAAGTCGCTATTGAGAAGGGAAGGTTGAAATGGAACTTTTGGGCAAAAAATACTGGTTATGTCCAAAAAGTTTTTCTTCTCGAACTTATTACATGTGAAAATAAATGCTTGGTTACCCCCCGAGACCATTCTTACAGTGCTTTTTCGCTTTCTTACCTGTGAAAATAATGGCTCTCACCAGAGTGAAAAAATACACAAGTTAACCTATTTGGAAAAAAATAACAAAGGGCGAATTTGTTTTAAGAATTTTTGGCGAATTTGTTTTAGAACCCAAATCAGGCCCTGTTGTGGGCTATAGCATACAGCTATAGCTATACAGCCTCAAAAAGCACCAATTTGATCCTAAAAGCAGGTGAGTGGCAACACTGGCGAAGACTTGTTGAGCCTCCCGCCTGGAGGGCTGCGTGGCGGCCCTGTTGTCCTGCCATGCCGCGCTTGTTTGCCCTGCCACCGTGCCAAGGCTCGAGGCGGCTCTTCACCAGTTCGCACCCCCATGCCAGTTACAGACTCGAGGGTCGACTCGCCACATTTATCGCTTCACGTGTGACGTTATCTTTGAAAAAACTGGCGAGTTTATTGCCTGGTTTATCATCCGAGAGAATCGTGACTGCATGGACAGTGCGTTTGGGTGATGTTTACCCACGGAGGCTGCAGTGGAACTGACACGTTGGGTGGACGCAGTGCGCGCGGTTTATGGGTGTTTGTTCAGCCGCGGACTCATTTCCTTGTCGCAGTTTATTCAGGATTAGGCTGTGTGGCTCTCCTCTGAAATATCCAGAGCGTCTGATATTTTCAACACGCTCGGTGCCCCGAGTGGGGTCAGGGCACGCAGGTTACTGTGTCCTTGGCTGCAAATGGCCTGCCCCTGTTTAGGCCGGGAATCCGGCCACAAAACCGCGAATGTTTGTGTGTCTGATATTTTTAAGCTTGCATTCGGTGATTGTTTACAGTTTTTGTAATGTTTTGTAATGCTTCTGTTGTATATGTTGTTGTGAACTATGATTATTCTAGGCTCTTGTTTCTGGTATGCGTTGATTTTAGTATTAAAGTATCATTCAAGGTTGAACAAGTTCATTTTAATGAGATATTTTTGGTGATAGAAAACTTATTCTGAAACGTGTTTCTTTCAGCTATGAGTTTTAACGAATCCAGAGTGTTTAGATTAATTTCTCTATTATATCATTGGCTTGTCTCACGTTGTACTTTAATCTAGAGTTCTGGACTACTTTCTCGTTATCTATTCTTTCTCGTTATCTATTCTTGTAGTTTATTTATGCACATCTATTACCATATGAGATTCCAAGAGTGAAAGTTACTCTGGCAGCTTCCACCCCTTCTTTATTCTACGGTTTGATCCTTGCCATTGAAACATCAAAATAATCTTAGCCAACTGATTGATGCTAATTGAAAGCTGCAATCTAATATGACGGTATTGAATGGATGCGACTCAGACCCACGGTTCTGTAACTGATCTTGTCTGCTGCACTCGTTACGGACCTGTGAGGTGCCTTTGTTGGACTTCAACAAATGCAATCATCAACAGTTGGGTTGTAAAATCAGAACACCAACTGTTAATTTGTGTACCATTGTCGTCAGAATGAAAGCTGAAATCTGACTCCATGATATAAATATGGCAAGATCGTATCCTGGTCGGCATGTGGGTTACTTTTCATATTACCAGAGAGTGCCTTGAAATATGATCCACATCAGTAGATTGACAGATAGAAGACCAATATGCTATGTGCAGTTGCAGCTTAGGAAGGGAACTAATTAAATTATAGACCTGTGATGGTTTAAACCTGCAAAGCCTTTAAACCTCGATAGATGGGTACAGATTATTTAGATACAAATTTTTATCAGTTAACTAGCTAACAGGGCACAAATCTTTGTACAGATCTATACAAAACGGCAACGAAGGCATTTTGTGTCCAGTTAAAACAACGTAAAAAAAAGTTATAGTTGTTGAGAAGGCATCTACATGTATAGCTTAATTCTAAAATATCACCTTATGTAGCATAATATGTAAGCTTATATTCTGAGTGTGGATGTTATCATTTTGATTCATAAGAATTGAGTCTTCTAACAGTCTTCTTTCATTGATAGCAAATATTGAAACAGTCAGTATGTGAGTTTTACTTCATTACTGTCATTATTGTAAGATTTCAGAGGCTCTACCTTTTCGGTTCTTGTTGTTAGGTCTATGGATGTCGTTATATAAATGTTCTTTATAAGTTTATGCAAATTAATTTGAATATTTTAGACTGTCGCTGATATCCCAAGATTTAAATGGTCTTTTCCATATTTTTTGATCAGTTTCTAATACAAATTAATGAATTATTTTATATATAAGAACCTATGCAATCTACATTGCAACCGCGTGGCAGAATTTGATGTCAATTTCTTTGTAATACTTCTCCGAGTCAAGTCTATTGCAATATGCAGGCATCATCAGCGAATTGAAAACATTATTACCGAGCCGGAAGCAACGCTTCGTCCAGTCGCAACTCGAGCCGTATTGTCACAATAGCTTTGCAGCGCCAGCGGGGGACCGCTTCTCTATTTGTCTCGCCGCTTAATTGGATAATTACCGCGTCTGGGTTTATCTCCGGCGCGAAAATATGAGCCCTACCTGCCAAGAACTCAATCGACGCCGGCTGTTTGCTCGGATGGAATTTCTCATTTTGCGTCCTCGGGTTCGCCACTCCTCTAGCCACTTGCCGGCAGTGACGGTTTTACGTTATGGATGAGAGGAGATGCGTCCTCCCCATCAGCACGTCAAGTCAAGTGTGATAATGCAACTTTAGTAAGCAAAGTTAGTTAAAATAGGGCCAAAGAAGCCAAAATAAGGCAATCATTCCCTCCCACCAGATTAATCATCCCCGCACTACCGGCATGCCGAGAAAATTTTGATCTTGAGTTTCAATCGCAAAAATGCTTGTTACCGTCCCTCCTTCCCTCCCGGTCGTCGTGAGTTCTGCGCGGGAGGGGACAAGTTTGGATGACTACCCCTTCTGGTACTACTTATGCACTCGAAAATCTGGATCATCCATGATCCACCTCCCACAAAAAATGTTTAGAACCGTCCCCGCTTGCGGGTATAATGGGATATTGCGTTGCAGCGATCCTCTGGCGTCATCTTTCGCTCATCCCACTCCTAGATGAGGACGAGTCCATTTGGCGACCACAGGGGGGGGGCAGGATGGTTGAGTAGGCTGCCTTGTTGGTATAGTCTGACACCAAAGTTGCTGGCATTTGGCATCGCTGTCAGTTTGACTGTCAGCTGTTCTGGGATCTTGTGGGTGGATTTTTGAGGTGAAAGGGTAAAGGTTGGGATTAGAGTCGAGGTCAAAGATTGATTTTTAGTGTTGCATGCAGATGTGGCAACTGCTGCAGTTTTGTCTCAGGATTTATTCGACGCTTGTCTTGAGATCACGAGTTAAAAGCCTTGAATAGCTTTATTAGAAAAATAAATTTGACTAGGACTGGGAAGGGGAGGGAGGAGAGAGCGGGAGAAAGGAGGTGACAATGTATTATTGTATGATTGTACGATGTATCATTTTTATCTTCAGTCACGATGAAATGAACACTTTGCATTATCTTATGCCATGGTATAGTAACGCTGTAAGTGTAAAAATTGTAAGTGTAAGTGTACTCAAAGCCATATAAGGGCATAAGTGTATTATAAAATGCTGCCTTACACGGCATGGGTACGATTCTGTATATATGGTTAGTTTGGTTTCTTTCTTCAGTATTGAACCATTTCATTAAAATATGGCATTCATTGCAGAGAGTAATCTGTACTGCTAATCTAGTTGCCTAGTTAATTAGCAAGAAACCCTGCAAAATTGGCCTACTATTTAGGAACACTAGGCTACATAAAACATTAAACGAATGAGATAAGAAACTCTTTATTAACACCAGTGAGTATTTTAAAGAGGTGTTATTATCTCCATATCACTTTCTGTGGACTTCATGCGCTTCTCATTACAATACCGTATACAATTTTAAAGAATTTTATATCCACACGGGGCACCCTCACCCTGAACGCGCCAGTGGACTGATAGCCTCATTGGACTATTTTTGGCTCTTAGCCAGTGGACCACCTTATAAATGTTTTTTAAGCCTTTTATGGTAACAACATTTTAATTTTTATTTAGATATTGCATAGATTTTATGATCAAATCAGTTTAAAATTATTTTTACAAATTATATTTTAAAGAATCAGTTTGTAGGCCTACTACAGAACTGGGGTGCATGCTTGGATGTGGATCTGTGTTGTTGGTCATACACATTGTGGTCTGTTACTCCTGTGGCAAAATTAAAGATTCATATAAAATGCTGACCACCCTCGCATCTCGAATGGACCGGTCGTCGTTATCCCGTAGCTGCCTGATATGAAGCCGCCCGGAATTGGAATGACATCAGCCGGTGGGGGGCGACAGGTGGGCCGTTCCGTCTCAGCCATAGCGACGGCGGAAGCGACAGTTGCAGCGGTATGATCTAGCTGCTGCTGCGTCGAAAGCAGTGGGCCTGGCGGCTAGCAGTGACCGAGCGTGCTGATTGGCTGGCTGGTATTGCCTCGAGTGGATTGGTGCGTAGGAGCGGAGAAACCTGGAACGCATCCGTGAAAGGAGGAAAACAATGAGGGATGAATGTCTCGCAGCAGTGAAAGCATAGCGCAGCATCAGTAGCGGCGTGTAGCCTAGTGCCAGAGCGATTAAGCGAAGCAGTGCATAGTGTTGCGCGACGATATCGTTGGATGTATTATAGTCTGGGCCCTGGTGATTTGTTGTTAGTGGGATTGCAGTATAGGCTTCTGCATCCTTCGATGAGTAGATACTGTGAGTATTTTGCTTTTTGAGAGTCAGCAGATCGCAGTCGTTTCCTTCCGTCGGTATAGCTATTTGTTAAACAATTTGCTGCGTAGAAATGGCCTGCCATGGACGCACCGCTGCAATCCAGCGATGCATCTATGTGTTCTCACATGTGTCATCTTACACATGTGATCTCACAGTGAAATTAAAACTGAGAGTAATTTAGTAGTGTAGGCCGATTTCGTAGGTTGCTCACTTGGTTGTACCTCGTGACTGGTGGATCTTGTTTCCTGCACAGTTTTAAACTCACAAATATAAATTACTAAGAATCGTAATTTGAATTTTCACGATTCTATTTGACTAATTGCGAATAAATTACAAAAATTTATATATTTATTATGTTCTTTAAAACTCTTACCACACACTAAACTCTTACACTCACTTACAACTTCAAAAAAGACTATGAAATTTGCATGCAATTTCAAATGCATATGGTTCAAGTATGGCCAGCACAATGAAGCCTGTGATGTGTGCTTAAAACGCTCTCTTTATTCTTCCAGGTATGCCTTGAGACTTAGCTTTAGTTTGGCTTTTGCAGAACCTGCTTATATGTCCTTGATTGTTGTAAGAATACTGATAGAATATTGCTTACGTAGTTTTTCTTTATAGAAATTGGCGTTTGGTTCGTTCGTGCTTTTCCTGTAATTTTAAACAATTGCATTATGTATCTTCTGTAAATCATGAATTTAATTTTTCATGATATTTATACGAACTGCACAATATTATATATTTCAAAATTTGATGCGGGCAACGTGTTTGTTGTAAATGCTGCATATCAAGTGTTGATCATTTCACTGGAATCGAGCAGTTGTTTCTTATGAAAAATGTATAGCTATTATATGCCTGTAGCTTATGTTACAACTCCGTGTGATATGAATATATTCGAGGAAGTTTCAGTAACTTGGCCGCGCACAAGTATGTTGTCTTATCTTTTGCTTCAAAAGTCTGCCACAGTCTTCTAGCTCTGCATAAAAACAATACATGCAGGCCTGCAATGTTTTCAGCGTCAGCGTGCTCTCTAAGTGCTACGCTACGGATGAGATTGCAAGCCTGGTGAATTGCCAACATCCTCCAGCTTTATTGGTTTCAAGTACCAGGTTTCTTCTTCCACCTGCCGATGTTGAAGCAACTGCTATCACATTCCTCTGCCGGTAAGTTGTCGGCCTGAAGATCCATTAAGATTATTTCCAATCCGGATGAGAACAGGCAGCTATTTTTTGCAACGCCCTACTTTAGACTTTGTCTTAGATCTATGCACGGCAGGTTGACCGGATATACCCTCAGCGAATTTATTTTTCCGGTCGTGTTTAACCCCTAGTCGAATATTTTAGTTGAAATTCATTTTGCGACTTTGCGACTTGCGTCCCTGGGTCATCTCTAGAAGGCTTGCCATTTATAGCGATTTGCTTTGAACGGTTAGGAATATAAGGTCCGTGAAAAAAAGTTGCTTGAAGTGTACAAGGTATAACCCCTAGTCAGATGTTTAGGTTTAAAGTCACAGTGTAATAGCTACAAAATGATGTGTTAATAGCTTTTCTTTACGGTACTGAAAATTAACCTGCCAGTGCCGGTATCAACGGTGTCCCAGCGACACCAGTGACTTTAACACCAGTCGTTTACATCGGTACGGTATTGTTTCTTGAAGTGTTGGATATTGTGAATTGTTAAAGGTCTAAAGAATATTTACCAAGACTGCTGGATCCATGTTCACAATTCAGAGAATATAATATAAATCAGTGCTGATGTTTCACTTTGAATCTTACAGATTGATATTTGGCAGTCAAATTGTTTTTAGCTACTATTCTATGCCCCTAGCGTGCAAGATATGCAGTAGGCCTAGTTTGATCTAACTGCAAGTTATGACATCAAGTACTAAACAAATCCCTTGTCATCGAATGCCAGGAAACAATTGTGATTTCTTTTGATGCCATAAATCCTCTATTTGACACCGCCTATCCCTGCACTTCCTTGCCTTTCATTCAATTGCCTTTCTCCTCCGCCTAGCCGCTTGTTGGCCACCAGGTTGACCGAGGGTGTAACATGATCTATCAATTACCGCTTGTGAAGTATCGTTGACACGCCAGGCAACTTCAAACGATCACTCTGCCGATCCTTCCATGAAAGCCCAATCCTTGTTTCGCTGGCAAATCACGCTGGCTTGCCGTGAAGCTATTGTAGACGACCCGCGACACCTGTCCACCGCAGCACCCTCACGACTCACTCGAGACCAGTGGCGCCACTTCTAGGGATTTCTAACTAGATTTAGGGATATGGGGGATATATAGGGATATGGAGGATATTTAGGGCTATACGGTCATAAAAACTCAGCTCGAGCAGTCCTCATCAGGACGCAAACGTCCAAATTCTGTGTGAAAACATGGACATTAACAGATTAGACTATAAAAAAGGTGGTTAGTATTTAGGGCTATTTTAGTTATTGAGGGATCTGATTTCAGCGCAGTCTCTAGATATCTGGGGATGTTTTGTGTAAAATGGCGCATTTCAAAATTGGGGCTGGGGATATTTTGGCTAAAAAATGCCATCTGGGGATATATTTGCTGAATTGCTCAGAATCTAGGGATATTCCGTTTTGTCGCAATGCTAGAACTGCTGACGACTCACTCGAGACGCGGCGTGCTTTTGACGGCCGAGCACGATGAGTATTAGTCGCCAGGACATGATTGGTTATAAGTGACCTGTCAGTCAGTCTTTTGTCTGTCCGCGCGCCCTGTTTGTTTGCCACTATGGGGGCTTCTTTTGAGCTTCGAGAACTGAGAATCGTTGTGCTGGTATAGAACTGAGAATTGTCCTGCTGCTGTATCCCCCCCCCCCCCCTTCTCTCCCCACGCGCCTACTGATATTTTTTTGTTTCTGGTCAGTGTGGTACTTGTATACTGCGGTGCATCAATTATATTCTTCTATTTATCGTTGGTTGTAAAACTGACACCCTTTTGATTTTTGGGAAATTTATCACCTGCTGATGACTTATATTACATTATGGTCATCAACAATGTTTTAGTTTAATATGTCATTATTAACTTCGAATGTTAAAATTGCAAATGACATAACAAAGGGGTTGTATTTTGTTTTGAGAGGTGTTGGATCTGAAGATAAAATGGAGTAAAACTGCTGATTCCAAGCGTTGTGTACCCGGTACTTTAAATGTTCTGTTGGCCGCGGGTGACACCGGCAGTTTGAGTTTAAACTAATGTTTTCAGTCGGTGTATTGGTGCACAATTAGCTATTTTATGTTTTGCTTTCTTTCTGGTACTTAGCGGAGTTTCCTGACTTGAATCTCCCAGTCATAGCTCAGCCCTGACAACTATAGCGCCAGCTCTAGATCTGATGCAACTTATTCCAGCTCATCAGGGATATTTCTCAGCGATATGCTTCGATAGCATTAATATAAGCCTCTAGCTGATTGAAAATAAACTTTCTTGGATGTCACACGCCGCTGTACAAACACAGAGTCCCCTTGTTCATCGCCATCTTTAATGAACAAGATCTGTTTGGACAACCGGTGTCATTCGAGATATCATATCTTACACGTCGATTGTAATTAACCTGCGTTAATTGCCGCTTGAGATCGTCGATCTCTATATGCAGATGCATAGCATCTATCAGATCATTCAGATGCAGCGTGAATAGGCCCAACTCTTGAGCATTACTACTTCGCTTGACACCGTTTTGTTGTTCCTAACCCCACACCCGACCGGCGCTGTTGCAATTAATATGCTAATTTTGAGCAGTTAAGACTGATAAAGATCACGGACGTTTGTCACAGTTAATGCGCAGCAGATAGTGCTTTATGACACCAAGTGATGTCAGTGCTAGGTATTTCACTAGACTTAGTTCAATGATTGGGGGATCCGATTTTTCATGCAATCCCCAGATATTTTAAGATATTTTGTATCAAATGGTGCATTTTATAATGAAAGTTTGGGATTTTTTGTCAAAAGGTGCAATCTAGGCATATTTTTAGCCGAAATACCCAGAATCGACGGATATTTCATTTCGGTCTAATGGTAACACTATGACGCTGCTCTGAAGATTCTGAGCTTCATGGTTGTTGCATGTTGTAATAGGGGATTGACTGACCAAGCATCCTTTCCATGCAGCCCGGCACCCTATATACTTTATCAATTGTGAACTTGATCGAGCGCGATCATAAAATTAAATGTTAGTTTAAGATATATAGAAGATATATTGAGCAAAAATATACAGCACCACTCTTATAAATAAATTAATTGTAAATTGCATTAAAGTGTAATCAAGAAATGTGAATATTATACGTTACGCAAAATAAAATAAAACTGACGATTGATATTTCTTGAACGTATTCAAATTCTGTTTCGTTTGGTATCTGGACTCGTATGCATGCAGTCGTGTCATTGTCCCTTTTGAGTGACGCAGCGCCTTTGAATGAATGAGTGACGGTTAGATGTTGAACAGAGCAAATCCAGACTTGGGCAAAAAAATTGGCTTGCAGCCCAGAGCTCCCCGGGGCGAAGCGCAAATAAAAGTAAAGAAGGGGAGCGTTTCTGTGCTGGCTCTCTTGCACAGAACCGGACTGCAGGATATGTTCTAGTCTTTTGCTGTACAAACGATCCTTAAACTACAAATCCCCCCCCCCCCCCCACACTGACACTCCATGTACTCTACGGTATTATTGTCCGTCACTTCCTACACGAAGCAGACCGTGAATAATTCTAGGACCGCCCTTCCTGGCCAAAATTAATCTGGTCGTTTTTAATTAGAGCTCGGCTGTCGCCCGTTATTGAGGCCCGGGGCGTGTGCTGAACTGTGTAAATCATACGTCCCGTTCCTTTTCCTGCTCCGGTGTATTATATAGAGAGGCCTGACCAGCAGCAGCCAGCGCACGTCCCAGCGGCGACAGGCGCGGCCTTCCCGCAGCGCAGGTATCGCTCGTGCTATTTATAGAATTGATAAATTATAAGAATAGCATTATATTATAATTTATCATCCAAAAATAGCAATGGTTTAGCAGTAATTTTACATAAAAGTAAATTTGACATAAACCTGATATAAATGTCAAATTGACAAATATGAATGAATGAATATATCGTAAACCTACAGGCTTAGATAGATTACTTGGTCAACGATGGATTTTCAGTCATGTTCCGAACATGCGTGTTTCTGGAACGCGGTCCGGGAATATGCGCATTCAGAACACGTCGACGATGAACAATTGACAATGACACATGACATGTTCCTACTCGTGTTTCCACAAACCACCATATATAATCAACATATAATAGTCTTGCGGGAAGACGCTTGTGGGAACATCCATGTTTGGATCACGCCGACGATGAACACGCTAAAATTGTACATTATTTGTTCAATGTGGGATTCCTGGAACATGAGCATCCGACGTTGTAAACGTAGCCTTAATTCAGCCTAAACCATTTTGTGTTTTTTTTTATGTTTTTAAATCAAGGAGCCAAATCCATCCTAAACCAAACTATAACCCTGACTTTACTCTAAAACAGCCAAAAAATACAGTAAAATGCTAAAATAGTAGCAGTTTTGAACTGCGTTGCGGGTAGATAACTTCGTGCCCGGTCAGGTCCCGGCGTTCCCGCGCCGTAGCCTGGCGTCCTAATGAGCCGGTCCGGATACGCGGCTTGCCCCGGCACATCCTGACAGTGACAGCTAAAAACGACCGTGCAAGCGAGGGACGCCTTGATTGCAGCGCGCTGGACAGAATTAAATCTGAAAAATTCTGCTCTTGTGAGTGATTAATGAACTGAAGAGATTTTGAAATTGATGGACGGATATTGGCTATGATGAGGAAGGAAATTAAGGGTATTTTACTTTTTTTTCTAGAAGGGTTGATAGTGAATATGCTTAATTGTAAATGTTCTGATCAAAAGACTAGTGATTTTCACTAGTCTTATTGATTGACCATTTACTTTGAATCAATCGATCATTTTTGACGTTTACGCTTGTCTTGCACACTTCTATTGATAAAATACTCGGACGATGGAATGTTTCTACATGTAGTATTATTTGTTGTGTTTAAATTTGTTTCGAAGGTGAAACTGGGGTGTTCAGTTTAGCTGTTGGTCAATCGTTTTCAAAATTGATATCTCCAGAATATCTCCAGAATGCTTGATGTTTTGATATGGTATCAGGCGTTACTTATCGTGGTAGTTGGGATACTTTTTTTCCAGTCGGCTATTTTGCAGACAACAGCCTATAGACAACAAAACTTTCTCAATGGATATTGAATGATTCAAGATGTTGACGATGACATACAGTGTCATACACACGAACACGTGTCCCTGTCGCATTTCCTGCTTATGCAAGGCACGACTAATGCACGAGGAATTGCCTCAATACATGCTGGTATTGAGACACATACTGGTTGTATTATATTTTATTAACCTAAGCTGGAGGTTGTTGATGCGTTATATTTTTAGCTTTGTTTCTAATATTTTGCGTAATTTTCCGTGGACCAATCGAGAACATTTTAGCTATGATGCGTATTGTACAGTGTACACTTTTAATGGGCAAAATACTATGAATGGTTTTTGTACTATTTATTCGGTGTTATAGTGTTTCATTTATTGAGTGATTTTAGTGTTTTAACGTGTTGTCAACTTAATTTTGCACTTGTTAGTGGATTATCGAAATTGTTTTAATTTGGTTCCTGTTCATTAATTACGATGTCTCGGTGAGAAATTTTTCAATAATAAATCAGCGCCGCCCTTCGCGACCAGATGTGAACCCTTTGCTGCTCGACTGTCGTGGGCCGTCACTGACGAATGGATTACACAGCGCAGTCCCGTGCTCCGACACACGTGACCAGAATCTGGACTTAGCCAAAGCCGCCTTCCTTTCCTTTACGCTCACATCGAGCTCGGTCTCCACAGCGGAATCGCCGAGGTGTTGTTTTCTGAGCCGGTCCTTTAATTTGCAGCAGGTGGTCATGAATAATTTTCTCCCCAGCAACAGTAACTCAAGCGGTAAGAATGGACAGGCTTCGGGGCAGAGGCCAAGGCGTAGGGGATCGAGGGGGGGGAGGGCTGTGCTGGCGGAGAAAGAAGAAGGAGAAAGTATCGCTCGATCAATTTATTCCCGAGCACAATGTTCCATTGTTCCGTGGCCGGCCACCCGGTCGTTTTGGGAGATTATCGTTTGTCATTTTGACACCTTGATTTGGGCAAGGCGTCATCTTGCCTGCCACGTGTGGGCTGAGCTTGAAGGGATAGGACATGGAGACAAAAACGGTCTATCATTCTAAATTACCCGACCTGCACTGCAGCTGTTCGGACAGATTACAGTCGGGACTGTGTAGATGGACAAAGCTTCCGTTGTGGGCCGCTAACGCTGACCAGCCAATTTTCCTGTTTGGGTGGTCGAATGACCGCTTGCAACCGGTGGTTGTTTTATAGTCCCACAAATAGTTGTGGTCAGATTTGGAGGAAAAATGCTGACATTGCGTTTTAACACACGTTTGATGAATTATCGCAGAATTTCTAAGTAATGTAGTGCTCACTGAATATTCTGCATAAATTATACATGCTGGGTACTTGAGAATAATATAGGATATGCAATGGCAAAAATTATGTAACGAAGTGTCGCGAAAAGCGAATGTTTATGCATATAGCACGTCAAAGACAACTATTGTTGTGTTCAGCAGCAAATCGCCAAGCGCCACTTAGGTCTTGGCACTGGGCCTCATTCAGAAAATAAAAATCAGGGGCAGTGGCAGCCCTGAAAACTGAGGGGGCAGGGCAATGAAATGGGAAGGCAGCTGCCACCCTTGCCCCCGAGCTTGAATCGCCAGTGTTTGCAACGGGTACGTTTGCGTGTTAATTATTGATTAATGCCATTCGCTATCGCAGTCCATCCCATTCCATTTGTCTTGTGTGAATTATTGATTGGGGACAAGTGCTCGAGTTATCCGGTTTCATTAGCATCAAGGTTTATCACGACAGATTTGCTATATCGCTGCGGCGTTTGGCTGAGATTTATCTTTTAGGCGGTTAATACCAGATAGTATTTCACATTTTGGGGTAATGCAGGCAGCGGCAGCACTATATTACATGTCACGTTATAATGCACTGTAAGCGGAAATGTAATGCAACTAAGTCTAGTGTGCTATAACAGTATAACCGACTAGGGATTGAAGGTATTATAAACGGCCTGGTGAGTTTAAATTTGAGCTGATTTTTACGCAGTTGAGTTTATTCAATGTTTGTGTTCATGGTTTGCATAATTTTATTGTATGTGTCCAGCTGGCTATGCAGATATCATTAATCTAGAACTTTGATCTATAAATATTTGACCAAATTTGACGAAAAATGATTTTCTGTATTGATTTTCTAGACCCTATGCAATAAAGTTTTGATCAAATAGAATTTCTGTATTTAAAATGTTAAGACAGTTGAAACCACTACCTATAGGATGATAGGATGATTGCGGTGTCTATGTTACTTTGGACAGTGAGTGTCTACATCACTACATATGACCTCACACTTTAACCCTATAGTTTAACACACTCAAAAGACAGAAAAGATAAAAACAGTTCAGAACAGTTCAGAACAGAACAGAACAGCTTATTTTAGAACAGAACAAATCAGTTCAGAACAGATCTGTTCAGAACACAACAGTTCAGAACAGTTCAGATCAGTTTAGGACAGAACAGTTCAGTTCAGAAGAGAACAGAACAGAACAGAACAGAACGTCACGACAGTCGTTACGTCACTATAATGCAGCAAAACCAATGAGGTATTAAGACGCGTGTCCTGTGTCATTAAATGAAATTAGGTGAAGGCGCTGGCTGAAAGTATTTTACAGACAAAAATTTATCAAAAATTGGGCATTACATTTTTGCTGGAAAATTTATGTCTGTTATTACTGTTTATCCAGTGAGTCATTTGAGTAGTCATTTCAAAGTTGGGTTTCAATGATGATTTAAGATTTTTAGGCTAGCAAGGGAGATTTTTGCTGGTAGAGTACAAATTTAAACCGTGTATGAAAAATGGTTAAGATTTTTACTTTGCTGAGCAGACCTTAGACCTGAGTATGTGCGCGAACTGAACTTTTCTCATTAACAATTTAGCAGATGGTTTATATTAGTATAAATGCTTGGATCTGAAAATAATGCTTGAGAATAGAATAATGAGAATAATGGCCAATGACCTTGTATGCCTCCTTTCTTCCAGAACTCCAGTCCATATGCTCCAAGAGTTCCATGTGTTGCATAGCAATGAGGAATCAAACGGCCACAGCTGAGAGCTGCGGCAGTTCATTAGACGCTCATTTACAAACTTGTTGTGATTTATCGCGTAAACAGTGCCACAGGCTGGATTTGTTGAAACTATCCCTCCACCGCTATTGCAGAGCATTTTACTTTAAGCATTTTACTTAAAGGCCAGTGGCTTAACTTTAATATAAATTCAGCAAATATTCTGATAAAAATTGCAAATTAAAATAGTGAAATTAACTGGCAAGCGAAATTGAGTGTGCGAATACTGTGGAAATTTTTTAACATCTCAACGGTATCTTGTGTAGCGCATTGCATTCTATTTCAGCTTTGCCAATGATGGTTATATGAAAATTGGAAATGCGTTACCAATATAGTTGAATTTAAATTTAAATATTTAAAGGCTGGGCTTAAAGTGCGATGAGTTGTGTTTACAACATTAGTCTGTACAAGAAATATTTCACAAAATATTGGCTGAATTCTGCTTGTTGGTCCATAATGGACTATAAAGCCTTGGCTCTGTTCATTTTATTGCCTTAGTTATTCGGGGATGCGATTGCCCCTTTCATCGATTCAATTTTGGAGGCTGCTCTGGCGAGGAGTGCTGGTTCGGGAGCGATGCAATTTGGACCGTATTGATTGAAGGCGGGGTATAGGCTCGCAGGACGCTGCATGGTATCCAGCAGGACTGGGATAAATCGATAGCATGCAGGACGCACGCTACTCCTGGTCGCCAGTTGCAGTTATGACCGAGCCGCCAACGCATCTGGAACACAGAATAACAAGCCTAGAATGCATTAGCTGCACAATACCTTAGAAAGAAGTACTTTTTGCTAAAAAAAGGAAATTGATTTGTATTATGGGTAATAATTGTTAATTAATGTGATCGGATGTGAAGGGTCATGACCCTGTCAGTCAATTGTTGACGGTTTGCAATTGGTTTGGCCCGCGGGCCAAGCCCCTCCCCCTTCATCCTCATACGTCCTTCATTCTGCAGGCTGTAGTGACGGGCCTTGATCTGGAACTGTACAATAGGGGACTATGTAGAGTGCTGTCACTGCAAGGCGACTGGTAGTGATATGTGCATGGAATAAGAGAATGCAACGACTATGATGGCAGGGAATATTTTTAGTGTGAAGTTCTACACGAAATGTGCAGTGGTAAATAATGTGCAGTGGTAAATAAATGTGCAGTGGTAAATAATGTGCAGTGGTAAATAAATGTGCAGTGGTAAATAAATGTGCAGTGATAAATAAATGTGCAGTGGCAAATAAATGTGCAATGGTAAATAAATGTGCAGTGGTAAATAAATGTGCAGTGGTAAATAAATGTGCAGTGGTAAATAAATGTGCGGTGTGGTGAATGTTGAGTATACTGCACATGTGTATAGGAGATAATGCAGTTGTAAAATGGCCTTGCAAGGCTCCGTCAGCACCCCCCCTCCCCCAGTCGTGAGAATTCTGGACGGGAGGGAAAAGCTTTTTTGAGGAGAAAATGTTGAGAACTTTTTGACCTGTGTTCTGGGACAAGACAACATTATCGTTGCTCCCGAGGCCTACCTCTAATAAAGCTCATTTTGTCAATCCTTAATCTTGATGAACATGAATAAGTGAGATAAAATTGCTAAAATGGTTGCGGTTTTTGATCGTTTTGTGGACTAATATAATTCATTGCAATATAAAGTAAAATGGTCTTCAGTCCATGGATGGCAAATGGTGATGGCTATGAACTTCACTATTGCACAACTTATGAAAATGAATAGGATATTGAGTGGGATCTTGTGCTTGACCTATGGTAGGCCACGTCATCGTGGAGAGCTGCAAGCGTTAGTTGGGCTTGTGCTGGTTGCAGAAATATCTACAAAAATTTGTCGCCAGCAAGTTTAGTTTCTAACAAATGACACATGTCATGTCACGGACAGTCGCGTGCAGTTATGAGGTTACAGACTCGTTTACTCAGGAGTTACTAGAAGATGGCTGAAGTGCTGTTTCAAAAGATAATGTACGACTAAGTTGTAATAAAACGCTGAGGCTATTTTTTTATTATGGCTGTGTCTAATGCTAAATTACTGCTGGATATTGAAAGCATTGAATTACAACATGAGAGCTACATCCCAGACATTGCATTCATACCGTTATACAGCAGGGCTTACTGTAGCGGGAAGACAAATATTGTCTATATATTATGTCCGCAATGATATATCCGCTCTGATTTTTGAAATAACGTGAGCAAATTACGTGTAGGCGTCTCATCCCGGTGCATGCATGGTCTGACGTTGGTATCATTCACGCTGTAACCTATAGATATTAACATGTGGTGATGCGCATGGCGCGCACTCAGTGGATTCCACTCATCCCGTGATTCATCCACTCCTGCCTACTGCAGCAGGCTGCAGCTCAGTTGATGTTTAACAACATCACATGTATGCAACTTAGCTCACTATCAGTTAATTCCATCTGCAGGCTGATGACTAATAAATATTATATTCTATAGTATATATATATACTATATTATATAGTCTTTATATTTGATATTCATCCATATTCAAGTATTGAATAAATTCGGGTGTAGGTTTATTCAATATTTAAGAAAATATCCTCACGTTTCAGATCAACGGTGTAATAGTATGTATGCTCAAGTTTTTTGCCTTCAGAGCGTCATTCAGACGTCATTCAGAGTCGTATTCATATTTGACTACACTTGCGATGTGTTAAGTGTAGGAATTGGACTTGAATTATTAGTAGTAAGAATTCAGGTGGAGACTTATTCAGTATCGAAGATCATATCCTCTAGTTTGAACTCAATATGCTCAAGTTTTTTGCCTGAACATTTTTAGATTGGACTACACTTATGATGTGTTATTAGTTAATTATGTATTAGTTGTCATCTATTTTGTAGCTTCAGTGATTGATTATCAGATTTCGGGCAGATGCGAATGAAAACAAAGGAGGTGCAACGCTGCAATAGACATTGTCTGTGGTTGATTTTACGACCGAGTACACCCTCCGGTATCATACACCTTCGGTGTCACACTTGACGCTGCGTGGCCCATACTGACACCCATTTCTTCCACTAAATTGAACACGATCAATAAATCAAAATCTATGAATGGTCCCAGCAAACTCCTGATTTCACTTTCTGTAGGTTTTCTTGCTGGCCCTTGGCTCTTCGCTGCTGCAAATCTCTGCACTCCATTTCGCCCCCGCCCCCTCGTTCTGCTATTAGTGGAGGTTGACTAATGAAGAAAAGGGAGCAACACATTGTAAAATGACCTTGCCGGCATTGCGGTCTGAACATTATATTTGATCATGCGATGTTGTCAATAGAATTTTTATCTCCTGAAAAATTAGCTGCTTTTGAAACGCAAATTACATCGCTCAGAGTGTTGTGAGGTATTTTAAACGGCGATTTTTAGGTCTGTGGTTGATGAAGGCGCTGCTAGTCACTGCCGCTGCTAATCACTACACGCCCAGTCACAGCTTTTCTGAGAATAATGGTCACGGTTAATCAGGTTAATCATACCACGCGGAAGTAGCACCCGCCCTATTTTTTTCAGACTATCTTTTTGCCAAACCCCACATGAAATATAATTATCATCTCGATCGCCACCTATGCCTGAGCACTGCTAGTGTCTGGTCGTCTATGATTTGACTATCGCTGGCAGTGTTGCCACTCAAGCGGGATGTAAAACCGCAAGATCAGTGATAGAACGCGACAAAAAATCACGAGAAGCCACTAGTATATAAAAATACGCAAAATGTAGATATTTTCTGTTTTTTTGCGCAAAAAAACAGGACAGATTCTATGTGTTTCAATGTTTATTCGGAAAAATGTAAAAAAACTGTGAAATAAAAAAACTTGATGCAAAAGATAGAGTTTGATGCACAATATATTATATGATATGTCTTAGATTCGATTTCTTTTCTTCAGTCAACTCTTCGACGAATGGCTACTAATTGCCAAGAGAGCCTCTTTAAAAAATTATCTTGTGAACAAACACTTACGAATTTGACTTGTATGGCATGCAACTAAGTTTTGGTGGTCCCAAAAATCACAAGGTTTTGGCAAAAAAACTGATTTTTGCGATTAAACCACTAGATGGATCAAAAAAGCACTAGAACTTATGGAAAACCGATGGGTGTGGCAACACTGGGACACGCTGGCAGCGGTCGGTTCGCCTGAGCGAAACTCTTTGAAAACACGCCCCACGCTTCATTACTCCCCGATAGGCGTCGTCCCGGAGAGGGAAACAATCCCTTTGTTGTCCAGCACATAATGTTTGCACGGTGGATGCGCGATAAAACAATTCCCCTTCACCTTCGCTTGCCCTCTCAGTGAATGGGTATTGACAATTATATTTGCGTTTGACTTAATAACTTTCATGATTCGGTACGTGGTGCGCATTTGAATATAATTTGTTATTATTATTATAGCCTCTATGATACAATATTATATGTGAAATGAATATTTAACTACATAGGATTTATGGCCATGCTTAAAAGAGAAAATCGGAAGCTTCAGAGGTATCAGGATTGCAACGGATTTTTGTACAGAACTATGAGAAAAATCTTTCTATTTTAAGCTTCTTCGCTGCTGTTCCTCTCCTAGCAATTTTTTCACAGGCTTCACATTTGGTCGTGGCACCTTGGTTAAAAATATTAAACGAGTTTTGCAGCTTCCCAGAAGCTCTCTCTCTGATTCAAAAATTGTACTGTGTGACGAATAGCATCACTAATAACTGTCTGATGTTACAGGCTACATGATTAAGGCTATACCAGCCTACGAGTGACTATTGTTCTGACTCGTTCATTGTTCATTGTGATTGTACATGTACATGTATCTGTCTCTGCTCAACGTGTACTTTGTAATTTGTTGCTGTGAGATGCGCCAGTGGTGCATAAGCGATTTATGTGAACCGCGCCTCCAAAAAAACACATAACTTTCACACACTTACATGTATACACGTTTTCGGAGCATATCAGTGCATTTAATCTTGCGAATCCTGAGCATACACAACATGCATATGCAACATTGTGCCTGGTCATATTTAGTAAATACCTAGTGAATCACAACTTTTTCTAAATGTTATATAAATTTAGCAATTTCAGGAGGTGTGGATGAGTTAAGAGTGTACGTTTGAGGTACTGTAACTTTGTTTTGAACCACTGCCATGCGTGCAATACAAAATAGCTCATTCTTTGATTCAAATCACCGTTTGTCATTCTGTTTCATGTCCAGATTGATATGACGGTGGAGGCGGGCGCAGTGCCCAGGATGGACCTCCTGGTGGGTCCTGCAGCCCCTGCCTGCCCTGCTGCCGTCACCGCGGCCGGGCCCGGGGAGGCCTTGGCTGACAAATTGACCCCCGGGGGCGAGGAGAACGTCGTCTCGAGCAGCAGTGACCTCGATCCCTGTCTGACGCTGATCAACGGTGGATCCGAGTCGGAAGAACAAAGCAAACTCAACGGTATGCAGATGGCTGGATCAATTTTGTTTGTTGAAGTGTAGTTTTAGAGATTGGTTTTAGAAGTTGTAGCTCTTTATTCCCTGCGTAGGTAGTTACTGTGGAAGAATACACACACAGCGCCATTAGCATCAGGCAGACGAACAGAACAACTAAGATGAGCACTGTGCTAGAATAAAATACATGCGAATTAATAAATGTTTCAATTGTTAGAAATATTCACAAGATTTATTTTTGTTTAGACTAGAATACCTGCAATATGATAGAAATTTAAAAAGTAGGTTGATAATATAATCCTTAGCTACCAAACAATTCTGATGATTTTTTGACCGTCGGATCTAACACAATTATGTTAGATGCATATGTTGGATGTTCTGAATCAATGTCCAATGAGTGCTTTATAAATTAACTTTATAGTCTCAGCAGATATAATTATACAGAAATAGCACAGGGCAATTCAACACAGTGATAGATAAATACAGAGCAGCAATAAAAGAACAGGCAAAAGATTTTGAGTCACTTTGTGCACCCTTGGCAAAGGTGCTTAATTTTGTCAGCCCTGCAAATAATCATCCATTAAGGTGGAGTGCAGTAGAGAAGTTGAAGTTGAAGTAGCTGCAGGTGCTATTTAGCTTTTTGGTGTTTGGTTGTTCATAGACAGAAGATTTGAGATCATATTTGATACATTCTTGATCATTTACTGAAATGACATGTTATCATTTTGCTATGTAATAAAAAAAAATTATGTAGCAATTTTTGGTGAATGTGGTTCGACATGTATTTATATTTCGGACAATTGTTTTATTATTATTCATGCAACATTTTTGAAACCGAATTGAAAATGAATCTTTGAATCCTTAAAATTTGTTACCATTTCAAGATGTCCAATGAGTGCTTTAAGTTTGATTATATTCTCGATAAGCTTGAAATCCTTTCTATGAAAGCTCAAATTTGTGACGCATTTTTGTCTACTGGCAAGAATGAAAGCTTTTATATAATTTGTGTGCTTTAAATTTTGTCTCTAGTCGGATATTTTAGTTAAAATACAAGTTGCGACTTTGCGACTGCGACTTTGCAACTGCGACTTTGCAACTTTGTTTAGCAACGCACCACTCCAGCCTCCTCGACACACAGCGAGCCTCGACGAGTCTATCTGGCATGGCGCTAAATTTGAAGCCTTTTTCATCATTTTTCTTCACTATAATGCAGCAAAAAATCAATGAGGTATTAAGCTCGTTAAACTACTTAAATAATTTAAAATTATGGTGTCATAGCGCATAGCGTAATAATTGTATTCGATATTTTCAGCGGGCCTCAGCGTGTATTCACCCAAGGAACTGTTGCTGAAAGCGCTACCGAGTGAAGCCAGGAGCGACGTGGTGGAGGCTAAGCGTGCGGAGCAGCTGGAAACACTGAAGACACCAGAGCTGGTGGTAGCACTGCAAGGCGATCGAGACTCGAGGTCACGTGTGGTAACACTGGGCGAGCGAAACTCGAGATCACGTGATCTACAAGTCGCCGATCACATGGTCACGTCAACCAATCCCACCGATGGTTAGTTGTTGTCTCTTTTTCATTAATTTTTGCATCTTTTAATTCATAGAAAAGTGCAGCAATAAAACGCATAATTAAAAAAATAAATAGAATAAATTTGGTCACGTACACAATATGTTCATGCAATGACATGAACGTAACGGAAACGTCCATTAGTGTCATTACCATATTAAACCTAAATACCTATCCAGCGTGAAGGTTGTGATAGGTTGTGTCACTAACGAATATTTAATAAAGTCTACGATACATTTATAGTGAACCATCGATGGAAGGTATACACGCTGAATGTATTAAGCTGGAATGAAGACAACTCGTCGCACTGATTTTTGCTTCCGTTCTACTTAACGCTACGATAGCTTCATTTTAACTGCACATGTAAACTATCAAGTGCTGTTTTGAGCCTCCTCCGGCTGTCTGCTCCGCTCTAAATCGTCATCAAGCTGGGCATTACAACGCTCTTACTAGTCGCAGATTCTAGGCTATCTAATCCTTCTCCCACTTATACTTTCTCTCTCCTTGGAGGTTCTGAGAATGGGATGGATGGACATGGGGCGAACGATGGCACAGAAAGCTTGAGCGCAGTTACTCTAACAACACGGTTTCTATTCTCTTTCACCCCTGCAGGCCGGGGAACACAGAATTGGCCTGCAGCCCAGAGCTCCCCGGGCTTGGCGTAAAAGCCGACTAAAGAAAAGGGGAAGCGATTCTGTGCCGGCTGCCAGCTAAAAGCGGTTCTGTACCGATAGCCCTTGTGTGCTACAGACAAACTACAAACTACCTAAACTACAAAAAACAAACAAACTCATTCTCTTTGGTCCCGTTTGTTTCGGTTTCACCTATTTGTAATGGGTTTGGATTAGGTTTGGCATCAGACCGTCAACTAAACCCTACCTTACCCCTAGCCCTAACTCTAATGAAAACTGAAACTGAAACCCAACCCTAACCCTAAACCTTGGAAAATGAGTGGGATCAAAGAAACGTGACCAAACGGAATGGACTCGCAATAGCGCGGCGGTTTGTATAAAAAGGCCGCGCAGTGGTAGATCTTTACCAGCGCGCGATCCGATCAGATTTATTAGTCCGGCCAGATTTATTGCTCTGATTGTTTAGCGAGTGCAGCGCGGGCGTGTGGCTTCGGGATCGTTAATGTTTTTTATTCGCCCTGTGCAGCAGTTGTTCTCTGTCTTTTCGGCGAATCCCAGAATCCTAATGTAGGCCTATTCTGCCTCTTGTCTGTAGCCTACAAAACAGTTACTGGACTACACCCACAGTTTAACTCCTGCCGCTGTTCTTTACACTTCACATGGTTCCGGCCACCGTTGAGCTGCTTATTTGCTTGCTGCTTATTTTCCCGCACCTACGATTCAAGCAAATGATGTTTTCCATCTCCGTTTGCATGACATAGTTTTAGTGCGTTAAAAGTGCAATATACATACATACATACATACATTTGACTGGTTACATTACATGTAGGTGATTTCAGTGAGCAAAGTGAGCAGCAGCAGTGAGACCACCCGTTTAACACCGGTGTGAATGTATTCAGTAGTCTTCTTCTTAAATTGGTAGTTTAGAGACGCACTATGAGTACCTAGACTATTGGCGTCTGGTATATTCAGTTGGCTGCTCATACGCTGTTTGAATACTTAGCGAGTAGCTGACAATTACCACACCCTGCATAATACTGACACTATATGACATTACATCTTTTGTGTCAAAGCTCGAGAAGAGATTGAGAAATACATAGTTATATGGATGTGATACTATATGTTACATCTAGAGCTATGATACGGAGTTATGATACAGAGCTTCTGTTATCGTTTTCTGTGATACAGTTGCTGTGATAAATTCGCTGTGATACAGTCGCTGTGATACAGAACTGCTGTTACAGTGCACAGCTACAGCTATGATACAGCGTTACAGCTTATAGCTATGATGCAGAGTTATATGGATATGATACCTCCTGCAAGCCGGGGAACAAAGAATTGACTTGCAACTCAGAGCTTCCCGGGCGAGTCGTAAAAGGCTACTAAGGAGGGGGGAGCGGTTTTGTGCGTGGCCCTCCGCGCAGAACCGGACTGTAATAGTCCTCGTTACTACACACGGTCTTTAAGCTACAACCCCACCATGGATTTGATAAGTTTGAGTTTTATTGAATGAACTAGCTTCAGTGTCATATAAGAAAGCGGGGAGAGAGTGGCTAGGTGTTAGAGCCAAAGTAACATCAATCGATGGATTTGATTGAAGTTAAGATGAAATATTATTTAGGCTTTCAAATGTTTAATTTTGGTACGATAATGTTAGGCCTATGTTAGAACCTAAACTATACATGATGTAGTGAAATTTGCAAATTTTATATAAAAATCCCATCCACATTGTCTACATTGAGCAGCAAGATGCTGCTGGCTGAGTGACACGACAAGGATGGTGCTTATCCGCACCGCGTGCAGTGTCAGGGACAGTGACAGTCCGTGATAGGACGCCATCCGATATCCCCCGGGCTATATACTACTCTAGTCTCTAATCCCCAACAGATTCGCCCGTTCTCATGCCTTCGTTTCGGTTGCACGGTTTGAACGACTTCAGTATTTGAGAGCCTGACAACTGTTGATACTCGCGGTGTATTTAGTTTGTAGAGGATTCGTTTCATGAATTGAGCATCTTTGCCAACTGAAATGGTACCTTTTGATATACAAATTGTGAAATTTAGAGTTCTTTGACAAGCCTTATTGGTTTGGTTCAAATAAATTTAATAAGCATAATTTTATATCGTTACGCTTAATGGATGACACGTGAGAGTGAAATGTAGTTATTATTAATAAATAGTATTCTATTTTTTGGGAAAATATGAGTAGAAGTGAGAGCAAGAGACGTGGTCTTGTACCTGATGAATCGTCAGCAGTTACCACTATTGCCAGTAAGAATAAAAAGTCATCAGTTATCACTACTGCCAGAGAGAACTAGACGAAGCACAGTACCCCTGCATTAACGGCGTGCGCGTAGGCCGCCACGAGTAGATAAGCACGAGTTTTTAAATTTACAGCAGGGGGTTATCCATTTTGAAAAAATCAGGCGAACATCTACAACATGAACACAGAACACATTTTCTGTGATAAAGAGAAAAAATCGAAAAAACATGTGCCAGTCAAGAGGCATGTTCTCTGAAAAAACATTCAAAAGATTCGTTCAGTGGTTGCGGAGTTATACTTTGGAGCAAGCAATGGTTTAAATTGGGTTTTTCTCCCCATTTAGAAAAAACCTCTCTCACATCTTGTATGTGATTTTTTATTCAAGATATATAGGATTTTTTAGCCCCAAGTACGTTGCAAACAGTAGTATGAAAATCTTTCAAATCGGACAGATTGTAAAAATGTTATCGCAATTCTTGAAAAAGTGCGTGAAGTGTTTCCCCCAGGCCCCCATAATATAAAGGTTTTTTTTCTATGAACGCTTTTGCCGTAGTGAAATTTTCTTTCCCCCTGATTCCATTACAGTAGTTTTTTGGCCGGGATCGCTTTTGCCAATGGCATATATGTTTTTCAACAGATTTGGTTCTTGTAGCGCTCAAGGTTGTCATCCACGATGACGTAAATATTTGAAATTTTTGAAATCTGGCGGAATTTCTCTTATTGGACTCATAGT
This sequence comes from Chamaedrilus cognettii, assembly GCA_034695025.1. Lineage (NCBI taxonomy): Eukaryota > Metazoa > Annelida > Clitellata > Enchytraeida > Enchytraeidae > Chamaedrilus > Chamaedrilus cognettii. The sequence goes on from JAQIWG010000217.1 coordinate 36,237, forward strand.
AAAAAAGTTTTCGAAATTCTTGCATAAGCGCATGATATGGCGCCCGCAGACCCCCTTAATATTTAGAATAAAATTATTTTGCCATGAACGCTTTCCCGAATGGCATAGATACGTTCCCCCTGGTTTCATTATTGTAGCGCTCAAGTTTGTTACCCACAATGACGTGAAAATGACAGTTTTTTCAAAATCTGGGGGGGCTCCAGGGGGCACTATTAATTTTTTTTAATCCACGCGAAACTATGTATTTCGGGCTTAGTACGCAGGTTCCCTAAAATAAATTAAAATCTGGGGGGGGCTCCAGGAGGCACAGTTAATCTTATATAAATCCAAGCAAAACTATATAATCAGGACTTAGTGCACATGTTTCCTATATTTTTTTCAAAATCCGTTCAGTGGCGGCTGAGTTAATGTGGCGCAAGGGTTTTGGCCCCCCTACTTTATAAAAACCATGCGCCCACCTTACGAATCAATATTTTGCGAAAACATGTATAGGGCGTTTTTTAGTAAGTAGTAAGTATAACAATCTGGTGCAAAAAGAGTGCAAATCGGACTGATAGTAAAAAGGTGATTCATGCAAAGGTGTGCGCGGTGGCCCCCCGGGCACCCCTACCATGTTTACAATGAATTTTTTTGGCTGGAAATATTTTTGTTGACGGCAAAAATGTTTTGACCCTATTCTAGACTTATAGGTCAGGAGGCGAATCTCCGGGAATGCGCCAAAGCTCCGTAAGAAAAAGAAAAGAAAAATAAAATAAAGCTACCGGGCCGAAACAATACAGCGTTCGCCTATCGGCGCACGCCGTCAAAAGTATCAACTTCCGTTGCCAGTAACAGTTCGTTTCTGATCTTTGTAATCCATTTAGAGTTGGGGCACGAGAGAGCCTCACACAGCGTTGGATTGAATCTGATATATACATGTAGACTGTAGTGAAGATGCACTCTGATAGATAGACCTGCGAAAAAGTCTGGCAAGGTTTTATGAGACTATTTCTATCATCTGTGCTACATAATTACTATTAATTAGGCTGTCTGTAAAACTGCTTTCTTTGGCTCTTTATGAGCCGAACAGACAATGCAAATCAATGTTCACTTGCATTGTTTGAAGCTTACATAATAGTTAGTTATAGAAATAACTAAAAATACATTTTCTCGTTGGAATATTTCACAAAAATGGCACCAGATATTACTAACAATGAATCGTTGCCAATCGGAATCAATCGGAATTTTATTTTTAGTATTAGTATTAGCATTCTTGTATTAGCATTCTTGTATTAGTATTCTTGTATTAGTGGTAGGCTTTCAATAATAATTGTATCCGTACCTCTTTATATGTGAAGCACATCAACCCTTTTGCCCATCAGCCTTCTGTGTAATCTACCATGCTATCGTTTATAGAATCACCCTGAATGGTCCAAGTGGTCCGATATCAGAGTTTTTGCTTCGCTGCACAGCTGTTTACCCTCCCCTCACCCATCCACCGCCCTGCCGCCCCTCCGTCCAATAACGTTCAGGTCTATTACCGAGGGTCAGCGGTTGCCAAGGCGACGCTGTCCGTCCAAGTTAGTGCGCCACTCGGCGGCGCGAGTTTGTAGCGCGCATATTCGTGGGGGCGCCACGAGAGGTTTCAATGTGGAGGGGCAACACAGCGGGATGCGTTTAGCTAAGGCGTCCAAAATTGTTTACAGTCTTTGTGAAGGGTCGACATTTTGCTTAGAATTGCTTATGAGAAATGATCTTATGAAAGGATCGCGTGAAAATAGCAAGCATCGAGTTCGATTAGCTTGAAAATAGTTTGTCTTGTGTACAAGTCTCGAAAATACTGATATTACCCCAGCCCCCGTAAATACCTGTAACCCTATCCACACTCCCACACATACTCTCCAGTATCGCTGCCCAAGAGCGTCCACTCATGCAGCTTGCTTCATTGGAGAAATAATGGAGAGGGGGGGGTGTAATGGAAACAGGTGCGCACTGCCTTAAAGTGGGAAGAACAGTATATATTTATACAAAAAAACAGTATATTTATACTGCTTTCTAGACTCTGGTTACAACAAATTGATAGCAAAAAGATGTTGCTCTCTTCACTGGGGAATAATATATATTTTTAATTAAATCTTTTTTCTTCGAAGTTCGCTTTTTTCTATCGATGACGCCGGCACACGCCGGCACCCTTCAGTTTGATAAAATCCCGCTAGGCCCCCCCTATATAGGTTTGACGTTATGCGCTGTGCAGCTTGAGCGCTTCGCATACGGCATGCTCGAAATGTATGATTTATAACGTATATACCAGCACCGCACTGCTTTATAAATTAACAAAAGTGGGGGGAAGCATGCCTCGTTACTCCAGGGGGATGGGCGTCCCTGCCGCGGCCTATGCGCCGGCATGCGGGGCGTGATGCGATCGACGCTGCGACGGTCCCCCGGGGCCCCTGCGCCCACCCGCCCGCCCGCCATGCCGTGTAGCGGCCGCATCGATGACTGGGCATTATGCATCCCGTCCCGCCGGACGGAGGGACGACGGGCGGCGTCCTGCCTGCTATGGGCTGCTGTAGCAGCGCTGCGTGCCTGCTGCTGCTGCTGCTGCTGCTGCTGCTGCTGCTGCTGCTGCTGCTGTTGCTGCTGCTGCTGCTGCTGCGGGCATCGAGTTTGTGATGCTAGGTGTAGAGTTGTCGAATCGAATCCAAATCGTGCAAGTTTAATTTGTGAGCGATGATTAGCGTCGTAAAAGCGGCAATTTTTGCAAGAAATTGTGTTAGGGAGAGATTTATTTTACAGTGTGTGCTTAAGGCGTTATTTTTTGAAAATTTAAAGTTTGTCTTCGCTTTGTATCTGCTTGAACTATCATATATCAGGGAATTGTTGACTTCACACATTACCGTTATTTAAATTATTCGTTCGCTGTTAATTGTACGAAAATTTGCTACTTAAGCTAATTAAAGATGAGCATTATATTACATGTTTCAGTAGATATGGGTTTTATTATCAAGCTGGCTCTTGACATTTTTGCTGTAGAAATTAAACAATAATTGAAGAATGAATCTAGTAGCAAAATACCCAGATCTGTAAGATATAGGCCTACACATCATTTTTGATGTCCCTTGTTTGAATGATTAAAATCTGGCAGCCCTACTCCTCCTCCAGACAGTGCCAATGCTGTGGGGGCAGGCGGGGGGCGGGGGGGTGCTTATGGGACGGGCGCCGTTAGCGCACCTAGTTCATCAATGGGCGCTGATGAAACGACTTTATGATTCAATTTGACGCTTGGCGCGACTGCTGCTGCTGATGCTGCTGCTGCTAGTACTGCTGCTGCTGATGATGCTGCTGCTGATGCTGATGCTGATGCTGCTGCAGTCAACGTTCAGCAGCTGCAGCGCAGCTGCAGACATGAAGGACTGTGGCAGTCAGTGCTGCCACTGTTTTGCACAATGTGCGCTTATAGATTTAATACCTCATTGGTTTTCTGCATTATAATGAAGAGAAATGATGAAAGGCTTCAAAATAGCGCCATCTTGCTAATGTATTTTTATTTGAACTAAAATATCCGACTTGGGGTTGCATAGTCAAAAAAGTCGCAAAGTTGCAACGTCTCAAAGTCGTTAAGTCGCTAAATGCATTTGACCTAAAATATCCAACTAAGGGTCTTCTTCAATGCTAGCATTGCGCTGCCGAAGGCACTGAGATCACAATGTCGTGTGTGCTTCGTTGAATTTGATCTCAAATGGACTCTCACTGGGGTAGCTGTGAGTGACACTTGCAGTTTGTTTGTCACTACCGTTTTGGATATTTTATATATTGTGGTTAAATATATAAATATTGCGATTGTGATTTGTGTATCGTATAAACAATTTATTTTACTGAGGGAGCCACTTATGTCTCGACGTTTCCTTCCAAAATTTGTCAAATTTAACAATCCTATCTTCTTCTTCAGTGTTACGCCACATGGCAGCAATCCTATGCTTGATCGTATTACGTCAGTCATTTTGCTCAGCTTTTACACATAACCGCATCATCACAGCCTCAGCGTCACATAATCGCATCACATCATCGCATCACATCATCGCATCACATCATCGCATCACATCATCGCATCAGATCATCGCATCACATCATCGCATCACATCATCGCATCACATCATTGCATCACATCGTCGCATCACATCATCGCATCACATCATCGCATCACATCAGCGCAGCATCAGCGCAGCATCAGCGCAGCATCAGCGCAGCATCAGCGCAGCATCAGCGCAGCATCAGCGCAG